>DF243562.1:0-36047 GCA_000507305.1 Breviolum minutum Mf 1.05b.01 | reverse complement strand
ATGAAATGGAGCATTTCGAGCTTTTCTGTCGCATTCCTAGTTTGCATGGTGAAAATGGTATGTTTTGCAAGAGTGGGAAAGAAGTTTTGCAGATTTCAAGATGTCCATGTTCAACGATGTAATTCCAGGAGATTACGGATCGAACGCATGAAATGGAGCATTTCGAGGTTTTCTGTCGCAGATGACCAATGTGAAAAAAGGTGGGTTTGCTTTACATCTGGTCAAAGCCAGGCATGTGGATGAGGAGCGTCCCAAGTCGAGGCGGTTGCAGGCGTGGACGGAAAAAAACGGACATGTTTGACGTTTTTGGCTTGGAGTTGATGATCAATGTGAAAAATCATTAGATTTGCAAGAGCTGAAAGAATATGTGGTCAAAATGGAACTAATTGCATGGTGTGGTAGGAGTAAAAAACTGGAGAAGTGAGCTCATGATGGCAGCAGGCCGGATGTCTGCTTGGAGACGGCCATTCTAGTGGCTAGAGTGGTTACTCATTTTGACAAATTTCAAGTCAGTCCGTCTGGAATGCTTTTGCAGCTGTTTCTCAACCCAATTGGTGAATTGTCGTTGTGAGGTACAATGTTCTTCCTTCCCAGACATCTATGTTCGCACACGCACACAAATATGTAACAAACGCATGCATGCTCCAACATTACAAAACTTATTAAGAAGCACACGCAGCTGGCCCACGACATGGAGGCCAAACGTGTCACCACACAGAGAAAGAGGTCTGCTTGTGGGCAGTTGCGAAGCCTAGCCCTTGAATTGGGCGTCGAGAATGCAAATGCGCATCTGGACATGACAATTCGCCAGTTTGAATCCTTTGCTACCGACCTAGAGCAGCACTGTGCTACGCCAGAACAGCGGGCAAAGCTGCAGACGGCCGTAGCAGAGTTTCATGCACGTCCGGCACCGCCGCTTCCAGGAAGTGGGGGCGCAGATGCACATGTGCAGAGTGCAGGACCTGCGCCACCAGCGCAAAACGCCGGGAGTGCAGGCTCAGGACCATCGTCACAGCAAGGTTTCAGGTTGCGCTCACAAGGGTGTTTGTTCACTTACAATTCCATCAACTTTGGAGAGGTGATTTGGGGTGACTTTGTGGCTTGGCTGGCAACGCTTGAGTGTTCAGCTCGCTGGAGTGCCACCATGGAGAAGTCCTTGAAGTCGGAAGAACGTGGACGAGTGCACTTGCATGTTTTTATGGAATTTACGAAGTCTGTTGATTGGACATCCCTACGACCAGTTGTCTTCATGGCAGTCACACCGGATGCTTCTCCATGTGTTGCTAGGGGCCCTCGTTTCCGCCAAGCTCTTGATCATGGGCACTTCTATGTTTACGCCAACAAGATTGGAACAGTGAGGGTGGCAACGTCGGTATGTGCCTTGGGAGGACTACCCGGTGAAGGGCTGGTGGCTAGACAACCTCTATAGACCGAGCACAAGCTTGCCCATGATGTGTATTTGGAGTATGCGTGTCTTGAATGCAGCACTTGGAGGATCATCCCAATTAGTAAGTAGTTAGTAACACCCATTCACAAACCATTTAGCCCATTTGGAAGGGGAATTACCCCAGTTAAGGGACTTGCTCACCATGGTTATTAACCACTTACTACATGGGATGATCCTCCAAGCAGGCAATGCGTTTTCTGAGAAACAGCTTCAAGTTGTGCACCTGGTTCACCATTCACCGTTTGGGCGCAGACCTTGACTACAACGTTATTGTTGAGCATGTGTTTGTAATGACATCATGGTTTTCCACACCCCTTCCCGGTTAGTTATAACTTTGTAAAACCCAAACGGGGTCGAGGGACCCGACCAACCTAAATGAGGACCCGAAGCGGACCCGAATATTCTAATTGCGGACCCCAGCAACCTAAATGAGGACCCGAAATGGACCTGACCTGAAAGGGACCCTAACCGGACCCGAGCAACTTAAATGAGGGCCCGAGATGCATTCAATGTGGACCCGGGCATTCTAATTACAACCGATGAGAATCCATTTTGATCCATTTTGATGGAATATCCAAAGCCTATACTGTAATTCGGGTCCCGAAGCGGACCCGAGCATTGCAATTGAGGGCGCGAAGCGGACCCGGACATTCTATATGACAATTCCATGCGGACCCGAGCGCTCTATTTGAACAGCCAAAACGGACCCGAGTATTCGAACTTAATACCCATTCTCTATATTTGCAATGATTGTATCCCCTTTTCGCGTCTTCAGCACCATGACCATCACCTAAACGTTGCTGCTTCCCAAGGTGCAAGGTGCGAGTTGGTTTCATGGGGAGACTGCGGCAAGTGGAATGCGTTGAAGAACATGAACGCAAGAATGCGTTTCAGTCGCAACAACAACTTGCACAACAAGCTTTGAATGCATTGCTTCGGCCCTTCAAGCCAGAGGTTGTAGATGCTTTGCGGGGCTGGGCGACGCAATATGATTCCCAGAAGATGCGCTACAAGTTTTTAGTGCTCCGTGGTGGTTCGCAAACAGGCAAATCGACTCTGGCAAAGGCATTGGGGCAAGTCTTCAATTGGCCGCGCCCATTCGTGCAGACTGTACAGAGTGCCGAAGCCCCAGACTTAAAGCAGTACAACCGGGAAGAGCATGGGTATATTGTGTTTGACAATGTGAATCACATGGATTTTGTCTTCAACGAAAGGGCGTTGTTTCAAGCAAACAACGATTTGCACACATTGGCTGGTTCCCGCGCGGGAATGTATGCTTATTCTGTGTGGTTATTTGCAGTGCCATTAGTTGTTACGGTTGATCTGACTGCGGAATGGGATTCGACTGAAATCTGGTTGGCTGACAACATGTTTGAATTGGCCTTGGAAGGGCCATGTTTTCTGTGAGGAAAAGAGCGTTTGGGTGGACATGTTCTTTGCGGTGTCTTCCAAGAGGCTTTCATTCAGATTCAGATCACATTTTGAGCAGTTGACACTTGCAACTTGCATGCACGTACTTTCCCTGTCACATGTGTTGTTGACGGTACCACTGTATTTTGGGCCTGGTCGCCGAGATGTGCAGAGATGGAGGCTGGATTGATGTTTTTGCCCGTGCGGGATATTTCACACATGACAAATTGCTTGCAGTTTACTGGGACCAATGGCACATGTCTTTTGTGTTTCTGAACAGACTGCTGAGTGAGTGCACTGGAGCGGATTTTTTTCATGTTTGGAGGGGTTGGGTGTACATGTTTGTAGATGAGCCTGCCGTTTCAACAGCTTCAAGTTTTGGTGACACTTGTACTTGTGCAAAGTGAACCCATGGCTCCAAAAGCCGCGCCGAAGCCTGCAGCTGCCAAACCAAAAGCCAAAGCCCGAACTCAAGCAGAGGCGCCACGGGGTGTTTTTGTGCGACCGTTTCGGCCTTCATTTTGTGGTCAGGAACAGGTCCTAGTTTCATCGACTGGAAGGAGGGGCCTCCCCAGCGCCGGTTTTTGCAAAGATGTTTGAACTCGTATCATGTTAATGTTCATTGTGTACTTTGGAAACCTAGTTGGAGCTTTGGTTGAGTTTGTTGGAACTGCGCCCCTAGGCTCGCAGGGTTTGCTTCGGGCTTGACATGGGGAAGGTTTACATGACAGACAGTTGATGCAGGTTCAAACAGCATGTCTATCAAGAAGGTTGTTGCAATATTCGCAAAAAAGTTTTTTCTGCAAAGTAGGTTTGTAGTGGCAACTGTTGCAAGTCGAAGCTTTCACCAATCCATTCGTGTTTGTGGAATGGCTGCGGAATCGCTCAGAACAGTGTCTCGCCGTATTGAGTTGCTACAAAGACGTAAGAGAAGATTTAACGAGGAAGCAGACAGGGTTGTGGTAAGCAAAAGCCTTACATGGCAGGTTTTGTCTGTGTATGTGTACAGTGGAAATGATCTTGACACGGCAGGTGCTTTCTTAAAAAGGAAGCTCTCCCAGGCATTTGACATGGAAGAGGTGCGCAGCCTTGTTGTGAGTCTTTACAGACGGGCGCCCACCGCCAGCGTAGCAGATCTTTGCTTTGATGAATCTGTTGCCTGCCACGGCGTCCAGAGACTAGTGACTGCTTGCCGGTATGTTGTAGAATCTCGTTTGCATGACTGGTTGTTGAATCAGAACTGTCGGAGGGGAGTGGCTCCATCCCGTACTCAGATGATGCGATTTGCTTTGTCTGCTTTGCCTCAAGAGCCACCCACTGAAGTGCAAGTCTGTGCTCGGAGGCCCTTGCGCGGGTCCTGTCGTACACAAAGAAAATGGTTGTGTTCTTTTCGCAAACGGTGGGGTGCAAAGCTGGGAAGACTCAAGACCGTTGCGCCCATGCCGCTGCATGAGAAGTAGGAAAAGGTGGGGGCGAGTTTCAAAAATTTGTTTTTTTTGTGGCATTGGCAGACCCCATTTTGGAGTCCAATTTTGGGACTCCAAAATGAGGCCCTGCTTTTGCGCTAGTATTTGAGGCCACCATTTTGGGGTCCAGAATTTTGACTCCAGAACAGGGTCCATGATCAAAGCTGTTTTTTGCACAGGCTGTGGCATTTTTCCGTTGGGTGAATGGTGCCATTCATGAAAATGAGAAATTGCCGTTGATCATCAATATTCAATATGGACGAATGCAGTCTCGCATACCACATGACGGGCATCATTGGGACAGTCTTGAGAACATGCCCGTTGAGCGGCGTTTGCCCACAAGACTTCGCTCGACTCGGCGACCGCAGGGGCCATATCACCTATATTTCTTCAATTTGTAGCGACTCGGCTTTTTCTCACATTTTGCCGCAAGTCTTACTCGGCAATTGCCAACGATTTGCGAAGCGCATTCTGACAGAAGTCAGACCAACTCTACCAGGTAATATTTTCCTTTGGCGGGAAAAATCTGCTTGGAATAACCGATTCCTGATGAGGAAATATGTCAAGTTGCTGTGTCAAGCCTTGGGTGATGCTTTGAAGACGCGCGCGGTGTTCTTAGTCGTGGACATGGCTTTCTGCCACATCCGCCCAAGTATTCCTGCCTTTGCTCGGAGACGCGGGCTACGCATGATTTTGGTTCCAGCAGGTTTGACCTGTGTGCTGCAACCACTTGACACACATGTCTTTCGCAGCTTTCGCTCCAAACTGCAGCAGTTGTGGCTCATTCACAAGAGCAGGAACGAAGGTGGGGAAGTTTCTTTGCAGGATTGGCTGTTGTTGGTTTGCAAAACGATCGAGGAAGTGATCTGCGGTCAAGAGTGGGAACATGCTTTCGAGCGTGATGGACTTGTGCACGCCCAAGCACTGGTGTCCCCAAAGCTCTTGGCAAGTCTGGGCTGGGAAGATCTTCCGACAATTGGTGCAGGGTTGCCAAGTATCGGCCAGGCTGCACGCATGTTCCCACATAGGTCGAAGGCCAATGTGCCAATGTGGGTGCAATGGACAGCCCCTGAAGCATTTGTTCGCATTAGAACCTTAGATTGAAAACAAGAACTGTACAGTGTTGGGCGATCGACACCACGTTTTTACCGAGAGGGTTGACTGCGAGCAAATGAAATTTGCGTTTCGCTACAGTTTTGGGCGATCGACGACGCGTTTTTAGAGAAAGGGTTGCTTTCCAGTTGACCCTCCCCATCCCGCCGGCGGAATAGAGTAATAGAAAATAATTAAAAAGCAAGCGCAAAAGCAAACAACAGGCAAGCAAGCAGGCAAGCCAATAGCTAGCAATGAACTTCATGTTCATGCGCGTGCGATACAATTATATTCAATTAATAATTTAGCAAAGAAATTGAAGGAAAAGCAAGGTTCTATATTCATTACCATTCCCGCCGAGTAGCAATGGTATGAAATGATATGCAATGATACTCATACTCATTGCCATTCCAGCTCATGAAAACTTTTTGAATGGATACGCATTGAATGGATCCGTACTGGTGGGATACGTGTTGAAGATACGTATTGGTGGGATATGTATTGGTGGGATACGTTTGCGATTCCTGCTGATGCACACCTTTTGAATGGATACGCATTGAATGGATACACATAGCATGGATACGTATTGGTGGGATACGTGTTGAACGGATACGTATTGGTGGGATACGTATTGGTGGGATACGTTTTGAATGGATATGTGTGGGATATGTGTGGTGTGATGGATATGTGTGGGATATGTGTGGTGTGAGATATGTGTGGGATATGTGTGGTGTGAGATACGCCAACAATCTTCTGAAGAACCCTGCGACGAAACGTCTTTCGGGAAAAGGAACATAGGGAATGGAGACAGAATAAAATTTATATTATTGGAAGTTAAAGCAGCTAAGAGGTGGGAAAAAATGTTAAATTGACATGGATCTGTTTAAAGCGGCATTATGGAACCATATCTGTGCCCATTTTTGTGAGCACATGTTTCGATGGAAAAGTTCGAAGGAAAAAAATCTTTGATTTTGGATTTTGAAAAACTGTTTTGATGAAGTGTGAAGAAAAGAAGTACGATTAAAATTCAAAAACCAGGTAAATTGTGTCCAATTTTTTTTTGTGCATTTTGAGATTTTATTCCAATGATTTAATCTTCCAAGTTTTGATTTTTATGCTCGTTCTTACTGTATATCATTTTGTTTTGAGGTATATAACATGTTTTTTTGTTAAACTTTTGGATGTGATATTCATGTCAATGAGTGTTTTGGATTGGCATGATGTTGGAGTTTTTGCTTCAACAGGAACATGAATGGGGTGTGTGGCAAAATTTTATTTTTTTTCTCGTTCCTACGTTTTCCATCGGTTTGTTTAAAAGAAACTATGACAGGAACTTCCCCAACCAGGAACAGTCATCACCAGGACCATTCCATTTTTAAATGGGGAATCCCTGTAAACCTTAGTTAGTCTGGCACTGGCATCCTGGGTGGGGGGGTGACGACCGGAACTATGGAGTTGCCTGGAAAATCAAAAATGGAGACCGCAGCTCCTTGCAAAGACATTACTTGTGGTTGTGGTGATTTATAGCTGCCATTTTGTCCTTGGAATGTCTAGTCTTGAACATGGACACACATGTTATGTGTGGTTCGCAACTATATTGTGGCTGCTATTTTGTATGAAGTTTGGAATTTCACACGTTTTTGTGAATTAAAGTTGTGTGTTCTGTTTGTGTGCCGACGTCGTTTTTTGTTTTAATGTCCTTGAGTTTCGTTAAATTCAAAACGTCTTGGATTGTTCAATTAACATGTCTTGTTGTTTGGGCTCCTAGACACGTCAAAGTGAAAAATCGACAAAAATTTGTGATTTTTCGAATCAGGTTCAGTTTGAATTTTCAATGTTCAAAAATTCTCCACATTGTAAAAGTGATACTGCCAAACATTCATTTGGATATGACCAGATTCTTGGACTTTCTTCCCCGCCGCGAAAGCGTTATTTGCACGTTAATTATGGAGTTTTCACCCATGTGGCACAGGCGGCTTCCAAATGATGTTTATTGTTTGGTGCGAGATGAATTATGAAGCCTTGGTTTAGATGCTTGGGAAACTCCATTTCTTCAAAAATTCAATGAGTATTTTTGTTTTTGTGAAGTCAGAAAAGGTGGGCTTGGCTAATTCACATTTTGTCAACATCAAAAGCTGATGTGTTTTCCCGTTTGGATTTGTTGGGAAGAAGATCGTTTTCCACCTTTCCGCAGGTTGCGCAGCCGGCGCAAATCTATGACAGCTTACAGCTTGGGCATAGGTGCGGCGCAGGAAGAAAGCGGGATCCGAGGTTGGTTCAACGGGGGTTGGTTAGTTTAGCGAACGGGATTTTGTTGGTTACTAGCCCCCAAAATAACGTATCAACCCATTGTCGGAGACGAGACTCTCAAAGAAACGTTTTTTTTTGGTGAGATGGGATGGACGTATTCTTGTTGAGGATTTGAAGAGATGGTTGATTTCTTGATAAACAAATTTGTCAAACAATCTCAGTCAATGATTCAGTACATATCCAAGTGGTTGTGACACGTTATGATTGAGTTTTGAAACAATGGGGGTTCAAAGGCAAACCACCCGGAACCCTTCTCCTTAGACGCATTCGTACGCATTCGTTTCGGAAAACTTTCCACCCTCAGTTCTGGTGATCTCGCTGGCTGGTTGGGCACTGAGCTGAAAAGTGATCGACCCGCAAATCATGTCGATGTAGCAGGGGTTCCTATTTGCTTGGACCCTTTGCAGTTTTTCGTTTCGTTGTGCCGGTAAAATCTCAAAAATCCTAAGTACTTGTTTTTTTTGTTGAAGGATTCTTAGGTTGGAAATGGACGATTGCGACACTTCTTACAGATGATTTATGGCTAAAGTGCGGTGAGCTAGTTTATGATAGTAAATATGCCTGTCATATCTTGAGTGGAGTTCATCCAGCAGCAGGGTCATCGAGTCATCCCCGTGAAAAAATGCCGGTCATCAATGACTCTGCCGTTGATATTGCCGCTGAACCAAGGCTTTCTGCATTCTTGCGTGGCCTCACTCACCACGCATGCCGCAGACAGTCGTGACCTCGAGGCCCTTCGACGACGTCATGACAAGATTGGCGTTTCACCGCACTTTAAGTTTTTTTTTTCCTCCACTTCAAAATGGTTGGGTCAGTGCTAATCATGTGGGGACCTACCAACGTTGGTATATTGGTATGGTCACAAACTTTGTGATTCCGAACGGGTGCATAAATTTTAACTTTTGGATCCAGTTAGAAATCTGTAGCTTTCAACAGGCCAATCTCTCGCCCGCTGCACGCTACGCTCTTCACTGTGCTGCTAATGTCCGGGCTCATGGTGGTTTGGGAGGGTGCGCCAGACAAACGCTTGAAAATTTGGCATCAGAAAAAACAGTTTTGGTAGACATGTCCATGATATAGAATATATGTGAATATTCACTAGCTGGTGCTTGGAAGGGAGCGATGAAAGGCGCTGGTGGTATCGATCTGAAATCCCGAAGCATCATTTTGCTCGGGAGCTACGGTAAAAAGGAGCCTTTCCAACCCAGGTTTCTGATTCTAAGCACATCTCAGTTTATAGCATAGGTATTCACTGGATAACAATGATTTATAAACATTTCACTTTAGAATAACATTGGTATTGGCCTATAATCATGGTAATTCCTTGACCATTTTACAATCTTAACTTGAAAAGTAATGGTCCAATGGTAGCCATGGGGGCCCATCCCCTCGTCACTTGAGTCCTCGTCAGAGGTCATTGGAACTGCCGACTCCGCAGCCAATCGCACCATGGGTGTGACCAAGACCTTATGCAGCAGGTGGGAATTGACGGACGGAAACAAAACGGAAAGAGGGGCAGGATTTCATCAAACGGGGTGTTTTTTTATGTTGGTTATGGGTTATGGGAGTGTTTTTTAGGGATATCATGAAAAGGGGATTGTTCCTTGGAAAAGGAGGTGATACGTAGGATTGAGGATTGGTACCAATCGCGAGTTTCCAGGAGTTTTTCGAGCCGACCCTTTTTTGTTTGGGGGTGAAAATTGCTGTGTTTTCTTGGATGGCAAACTTGGATCACCAGTAGCTTAGGTATAAACTGCTGCCCTGAAAACTAACGAACGTCCCCTGAAAATTGATGGTTGGTTCAGATGTATTCCCTACTGAAACGGTCACTTTTTAGGGGACATGTTAGTTTTCAGGGGTGCACATCTTCTGGGATTTTTTTTTGGCACTTAGACTTATGGTTTGTCGACTTCAATGCACCCAACCGTTGGTAACGGTTGAAGTTTTTCGCCCCGATTTCTGCATCATGTTGGGTTGTTTCCCCCCAAAAAAATCATCCCCCGGAATGGGATTCCCAGAAGCTCAAAAAACTTATGAGTTCTGTTTTGTTTTGATCTTTTTGTTCAACTAATGGTTAATTGGTGATTTGGGTTGGTGGTTAGGGGCATCCCTAAGTAACAATCCCTTTCGTAAGGGGATCCCAGGAATCCAGATCACCAACCCAAATCACCAATTAGCCATCAGTTGATTTGTTGTGGCTATGTCCAAATTTCCTCCAAGAATCTGAACATCAAAGAGTAGGACCTGTGGTTTCAAATGTACTTTCCTCTCACTTTGGTGCTGATAAAAGGCTCAAACCGATTGACTGATGTCAATTGATACCTCTCAGAAATTTCACATTCAACTTGCTGCAGTCTTGCGTTTTTTTTTGAAATAAGCTTGACAGCAACATGCAAGAAGTGTGCAGCAATTTGACTTGGTCTAGCCATACGTTTCAGAGCTTTTTGTCATTTTTTGAAGTGTACTTTCTCGATTCACTTACTCAGTTCATTATCCTCGTGCCATGGACTGGAGCAACATGGATTTTGCAAGTGTGGCTTCCGCTCTGGCTGTGGTTTTAAGCTTTTTCGCCTTGATACTGTTGATGGTCTTACGTTTTACCAGCCCACAAATTCCTCCAATCTATTTGTCCAGGAGGCTTTTTGCAGCACATCTCTTTTCTTGCCTCTTCATGGAACTTCAAAAGTCTTTTGTTTGGTCCGATTTCGGTACCTGGACCTTAGCTCTTCATGTCCTATACTTTGGTCTCTGTGAACGTGGTGAACGTTCATTGATGTTGACGCGTCTCTTACATGGTCCAAGCTTTGGAGGGTCTCATGCCATTTTTATGACTTATCTCTTCAACTGCTTGACTGAGCCAAGTTGGAGTACTAAGACTTGGACTATGGCATTCTTTGAGTTATGGCTGCATCTAGCACCAGTCTTGTTGCATTGGGGGGATGGTTTCTTGAATTTTCTGGCCTTGCAGAAGGCTTATTCACCACCCATGTCGCAGGGTTCCTGGGAGTCCAGTATGAAAATTGCACCTGCCTTATATTATGCTGCCTCCCGGGTCGCCTTGCGCTTATGGGCAGCGGCTGTGGGCTACATGATATTGGAAAAAGTCTTCCGGGCTGCAACTGATCCAACCGATGGATCCTTAGGTGTTTCAGAGTGGGATTGGAGTTTACAGAAGTTGATACAGATCTCTGATATTCGCGAGGTTCTACCCTTAGCCTCAACGATTATGGCTTACACACTCTTCACCCATCGACTTTTTGTGACACCTGATCCGGAGCCCGAAAAAAAAGCTTAGAAGAGTTCGCTGTTCTACAGTCCCTCCCAAAGTGGAGAGTTGCAGAAAGGTCGACAAAACTCCAGTGGATGCAGATTTGTGGAGTGTGTGCCTTTTGAAAAAAGTCGCTTTCCTCGGGAGTTTTCCCGAATTTTCTGACCTCCAAATTTGGGCGCAAAATTTCATCCCCCCAATCATGGCAGAGGTAGGTCGTGAGGTCACGGATGATGTTTCCGGCCAATTTGCTGGAGGTTGGCGAAGGCTTCCATAGCAGCAAAGGTGCGGATGGTGTTTTTTTTTGGGCGCTAAACGTCTTCTGCTTTGACCTTTTTTTTGGTTGGTTGTTGGTTGTTTCTTATTAGTTCTTTGTTCGTTGTTCTTGTTCTTGTTCTTGTTCTTTGTCATTGTTGTTGTTGTTGTTGTCGTTGTTGTTGTTGTTGTTGTTGCTGTTGGTGTTGGTGTTGTTGCTGTTGGTGTTGTTGTTGTTGTTGTTGTTGTTGTTGTTGTTGTTGTTGTTGTTGTTGTTGTTGTTGTTGTTGTTGTTGTTGTTGTTGTTGTTGTTGTTGTTGTTGTTGTTGTTGTTGTTGTTGTTGTTGTTGTTGTTGTTGTTGTTGTTGTTGTTGTTGTTGTTGTTGTTGTTGTTGTTGTTGTTGTTGTTGTTGTTGTTGTTGTTGTTGTTGTTGTTGTTGTTGTTGTTGTTGTTGTTGTTGTTGTTGTTGTTGTTGTTGTTGTTGTTGTTGTTGTTGTTGTTGTTGTTGTTGTTGTTATTGTTGTTGTTGTTGTTGTTGTTGTTGTTGTCATTGTTCTTGTTGTCGTTGTCGTTCTTGTTTCTTCTTGTTGTTCTCGCTGTTGCTCGTGGTTGAGATGGGGTTTAAACATTTGTAGCTCAAGCATTTTCGATGAATCAACTTTTTGTTATACGTTGGGTTGTCCCCCCCTCCCAGGATGCAATCGTGGCAAATGAAGGTTTAGTTCGGGATTCCTCGGGATTCCGGATCCTAAAAATGGTTCATAATCCTGGTGGTGACGATGGCATCCTGGGAATTTGGGACAACCCAAGTTACTTGTCTTGCCTCCTCGAGACCGACCTCGAGACATCGGATGCAGGAAACATCTACAGCTTCCATGGCAAGCATGGTGGAGGCAGATTTCCTAGATCTGAACAGCAGGGTAGCCTTGAAATGCTGAAGCCTTGGATGTATACATATATAAATATACAGACACTAGTGGATCAACATCAGAATACATCCCTCAACTATCTATTTGGTTTTGATCCTCGCGAAATACAACATATTTCCCAATCGGTATAGGATTCAGCCACCGAACATGCCCAAAAGCACTCAAGGGGAAGTTGATAGATTCAGACCTATCAAATGGTACTTTCCGATTGATGCTTCCGCCATCAATCTGGCATCACTGACAAGCCCTGTTTGGATGATTTGACCCTTGAAATGCTGAAGCCATGCCTTAGTAGCCATAGTGTTTTTCAAAGCCCACCTATCCCTAGGCACAGGAGTGCTCCAAAGAAACACCAGTTACAGCTGGAACTGATCACTGACATCATTGAATGATGCTATGGTTTCACCCACTAAATCCGATGTGAAAAGATGACAACTTGATGGAAGCATCGTTGACACCTCCACCCCTTTGGTGGTCCAGGAAGCGTCCCATGCCTCCAGTTGGCTGGCAACTTCACGTTTAGCGCAGCAAGGGGAGAAGAGTGCTCAGGTGAGGTGACTTGAGATCGACTTGTAAATCTTGTAAAGCATGTTTTTTTTCGTTTTTTCTCGTAAGAACCTGTTGGAAATGGACTAAAGAAGCTGACAAGTTGTTACATAATACCATTTTTACATCACTTGGATCCAACCTTCAAAAATTGCAGGATTTTGGGATTTTTGGTTTGACGCACCTATGGCGTTCTTGAATCCTGTATGAGAGATACATGTTGTGTTCCTTATTTTTTTCTGGGCGGGTTTGTTTTCGTAGAAATCTAATGGCACCCCCACCCCAATGCCACACCTCCCCCAGGAAATAAGGCCTTATTAAATACGTGATTGTTAAACCACCATCATCCCCTAATTTCGACCGGCTTGGGAAATTTTACGTGGCATTGGGGGGGGATGCCCTTAGGTTCCCATGATGTTTGAGCCAGGTGCTACAACAGCAACTGGGTGAAGCTTGTCACCGGGTGGCACACTCGGCTGAGGCGAGAAGTGAAGTGAGCACTGGAAAAAGGGCCCAAACGGTTGTTTAGGGTATATAGGGGGATGACATTTCCTAGCCAGGTATTTGGGGATTACTATGAAGTGAAGTGAACTTCTTGTTTTATTTTATGGGTAAATCACACAGCTGTACCCAGCCAAGCTGATGTATTTTTCTACTTTTCATTAGTGGTTCCAGGATTTTGGTATCATTTTGTATTTTGTCTTGAAGTCAAAGACAGTAAAGAAGGACAGTCCTCTTGAATTTGTTGGTTAGGTACGAGTACAAAAAAAGAATATACAACAATCATGTCTTGTTTGACAACAAAAAACATACGTCGACATGGAATGATAGTCTTTGGATTCATCATCATTATCATCATCATCATCATCATCATCATCATCATCACCATCATCATCATCATCATCATCATCATCATCATCATCATCATCATCATCATCATCATCATCATCATACATTGTANATCATATCATCATCATCATCATCATCATCATCATCATCACATCATCATCATCATCATCATCATCATCATCATCATCATCATCATCATCATCATCATCATCATCATCATAAAGACTCCCAGGCTGCGAAGTGCCGAGCCATGGCCTGTTGTGCAGCAGCAGCACATTCCTTGGCAGGCGTGTTCCTTTTGCTCGTGTGCCGCCCGGGTTTTTCCAACTTAGTTTGGTTCCCGCAAAAAACAATGGGATACTTGTCCAAAAAAAAAGGTGCAGACACTTTTGCAAGGAGGTGAATGGATCTGCTAGATTTCATGTTGGGAATTGTTTTGCACTAATGCTTTTCTTTGCTGCTGCTGTTTTTTTTTCTTAGGTGCCGCAGAAGTTCTTGCAGAATCAGCAGAGAAGGCTCAGTGGACAATTCGTCTTTCTCAGGTTTGCACCAAAATCCAGCATAAGTTCCATGATAAAAAACCTCATAAATTTGGAATTTGTTAGGATCATTTTTTTTCTACATGAATGGTGCGGTACTAGTATTTGCTAATAGGAAACTGCAGCTGCTATCAGCCAGATGAAGGGGGTTGTTGAAAATCACCGACACAAAATGTCCTTTTGGGGCAAGGCTTCATCCTCACAGAGCAGGCGGCTTCATGTGGAGAGCTGCGTGGTGTCTGCCTTTTTCAGCTGAATTTTTTTCGGGGGGTGCAAACATGAATGTTACGGCCCGCAGGTGACCGGCTCAAGTGGCTGTAAAAAGAGAAACAAGACATCCAAATATCGTAGTATGGATAGTGTCAATACTATTTCTCAGAATCCACCAGGTTTTTTGATTTTGGTAGATTTGCTATCATTTCCATTCATTTCAACCGTCCCTTAGTGGTTCAATTGAATGTGATTTGTGATGACGTCGCCCGGGCCCAGCTTTTCGCTGTACACGACGTTGGAGCTACAACGTGATGCGGATGCGGCAGAGATCAAGCGAGCATACAGGAGAGTTTTGGCACATTGAAGCGTTTTGAAAAAAGTTGGGGAGTTAGTACAAGTCACCTTGCCTTTTTTGGAATAGTTTTAAGAAGTAGTTACATAATGATTATATATGTATATATGATGTATGTAAATGGCCGACACTTTGAGCCCTCACTGATGAGTAATCAGAATCTCAAATAAGAGATTGAAGATCTAGACTTCGGGTTGGTATCTAGGAAACAGCACAATTTTCCAGATGAGCAATGTGAAAACCTTGGTTGTTGTTGGGTATATAGGGATTATACTACCCAGTGATGTGGGGAATTATAATGAAGCATTGTAAGGATCCTATTAAACAACCAGTATTTCATGGAAAGTAAGATATTTTTGTTTCGTTTCGCTCAGATGTTCGAGCTGGAGAAGGGTTCTCCTTGCAAACCTATCGGGGTAATCAACATTTGTTGATTCTTTGGGTTGATCCTTGAGAGACACTGAGACACAAAATGAGCGTGTTTTTTTCCTATGGATCCAGTGGCCGTTCGTGGGCTGAAAACATCACCATATTGCCCCCTAAAAGGTGATCATCCTTTTGGAAACCTACATCTACATCTTTTCTGTATAGATGTAACATGTATAGATTCCATTTTGTCTTACGTTTTCTCCTCAACGTCCTGAGAATTTCGTTGATTTCATCAGGTTTTTTCACACGACTTTTTTGACAGGAAGATGGTATGGCTTCATCATCCCGATAAAGGCGGTGATCCGGAACGGTGCCTCGCGGCGGAGGACAGTGGCTGAGTACAGATGTTTTAAACGAATTCCCTTTCGATTATGGGAAATCTTTGGTTGATTTTGGTGAGCAGAGATTTGGGATGGAAAATCCACCGGATCACATTGTTACCGAGTCAAACCTGGAAATTTCTATTCAGGAAGCTCCGCTTCCCGAAACATGGGTCCATGGAATGATGGGTTTTCCAAAAAGAAGCTCCTTTTCCAGGGGTCCATTTTCCGCTTCCATGTTAGTTTTCGGGGGAGTAGATGAAAGGTTAAAGTACGAAGCTTACATAATCCATCAATCCAAGGCATTGTTGAATCAAGAATCTAAGAGTCATCACATTATGTTCAATGCTTCACACGCAACAAGAAGCTTAAGAACTTTTTTAGTGACCTTTGTTGTTGGGGGCAACTTTGCCCCCCCAACTTGTGCCGCCAAGAAGTTGCTGGAATTTTGAGGTTTAAAGAGTTGAGCTTTGCCTATGAAGTGCTTAGCGATCCGGAACGGCGAAGGGAGTATGATGAGAAAGGAGTCCGATGGGTTCCCCATGGGTCCCATGGGTCCGATGGACCGTGTCCTTCCCCTGCCCTGCTAGGAGTAGGCGAAAAGGAGGTGTTCGAAAGGCTAGATACTTTTTTGTTTGGGGAAAATTTGAGAAGATGTTGCAACCTGCTCCTAAATCTATAGTTCTTTGGGGGTGTTGAAAAAGGAAACCCACAATAGTGACAGCTGGGGGAAGTACAACTCAACTTATTTCCGATTGACGACTTTTCACCGAGTTTTTTCAAGTTCTAGAAATCACCAAGTATTCGTGATTTCACCAAACACAAGTAACAGACAATCAACACAAACCAACTAACAAAAAAACAACATCAACAGCCACTCCCCACTTAGACTTCAGCATCAACCACCAGGAGATGGCCTCTTCTACAGTGGTCCTCCGCGCAGCGTTGAAGAGCTCACTGAGATGTTGCAGCGTCAAGGTGTTTCGGTGAAGAAAGATGGGGAGATGGGAACAAATCGAAATCCCATAGAGGGAACAAGAGCTCATAGATTGCATAGAAACACATTTGGGGGGTTGCCAAAACCCTGTGACAGTGAGAAATAAAATATTCATTTTTATGAAGGGAACCCGATTGACCTTCTCTACACACTGCTGCGGTGTTTTGGCAGGGCCAAGGAAATATAAAGAGAAAAAAAAAATATATAGAAACGTAAATATATCTGCATGTATATTTATGCGGCAGTAAATTCATACATATCTGCATGTATATTTATATGGCAGTAAATTTATATGGATAGTAGAAAGATGTAGAAAGATTTTATGACATTTGGATGAAGTTTTGAGGAAGATCTCTAAGATTTTGTGGGATATGTTTGTTTTTGGTACAGGGAACCCACCGGGGTTTTTGGGAAAAAACGTGGGACAAAAATGCCTACCTTGACAGTTGTGCAACTGAGCAGTGTTCATTTCACCCCTGGTTGGTTGTTTGATATAGGGGATGACAAACTACCCAATTATATGCGGATTATTTCATAAGCCAATAATAATATAAGGATCCCTATAAACCAATCAGGATTCAATGGAATGTCATAAGGGTTTTGAACTCTGCTCAACTGGAAAACTTTGTTGATCTTTCGTATTCAACACATGAATTCGAAAAAGCTAAGGACCAGGGGGACGCCGTCAACGGAAGACAAGCAAGGAGAAATTTGTTGCGTTGAACGTTTCCCTGGAGCAACTTGAGCTTTACCTGAAGTTTTCACTTTAATTTCGCATCTTTTCTGGAAATTTTGTGGGAGGCAAGAAAGGCGTGTTTGAAAAAAAGTTCGGGAGACCTCCAATGTTATGCCGCACCTGGAACCCATGCTTCCATTTTAATTCAAAAAGGACATTCCCCTGGAAAGTGCAAAGAAAAATAAGATTTGTGAGTACGAAGCCATGTCAAATACAAAAAACTCACATCCAAGGCTTATCCTTTCCCGAATGATGTGAAAAAATTCGACATCAGGAATGTATTTTGGCAGAAAAAGTCAGACACCCTGACCCTCACTTTCCCGCCATTTTTTTTTGGGACATTCCCACCCCACCAACCAACCGACCGTTCCTTTCCGCTCCCCAAGCTGAGGCAATTGTATGTCGGTTGTACCAAGAAGTTGACGGTGAAGAGAAAGGTGGTAGACACTTCCGAATCAGCTCCTCGGTCCGTTTCGATGATGTCGTTGGATTCGTGGCACTGCAACCAGTTTTTTCCCCCTTTTTTCCCAGCCATTTTTTTTCGGTCGTGAGAGTTTACCACCCTGGGTGGTGGTTACCTTTCAAAGATTTTTTTGGGAATTTTCACCCCTACTGGATCTTGGGGGAAATGATCCAATCTGAAGATGTGTTTTTCGAAACAGGTACCTTCTTTTTCAAACTTCCAACCTCCAAGAAAAAAGGAGAGAAGTTTCGCAGAATCTTGGAATGGCAAGATTCCAGTATGGTTGTGTTGGGCACTATGAGCAGTTGCCCTGTTTCATGGGGCCAATGTTTCATTGCGTTTAACAGGTGGGTGGTTGAGTTTCCGCGAACAGTTTTTGTTGATATACACTAGGAAAATATATGTTCCCCAATCTAACAAATCATAGACTGACTTGCAATTGTGATGTTGGCACCTTTCAAATCTAAGGTTCGAGAATGTGAGCAATGCAATGGCAAAGGCGGTGTTTCTTTGGATCCTCTGCTGGGATTCCCGGTCACCACAGGAGCTTGCAGCAGATGCCATGGTACTGGGAAAAATTGGACTCTTGGTTGGTGGAAACGACGTGAAAAAACTGAAGCATAAGAATTCCCAGTTTCCCAAATCCTTTCTAGGTGGTTTCATTTTTTTTAAATTTTCACCCTTACTTGGGGAAGATTGAAATTTTGACTATATAATATTTTTCAATGGGGTTGAAACCAGCAACCAGCTTTGTTTCGTTGGAGTTCAAAATGAAAGAACATGAAAAGTTCGTAAAGCCCTTTGACCTACCCTGACGGAAGTCGTTTTTTCGACGAAATGAAAGATTCGAGCGTTTCTTTTCCGGTGACCAGAGACCTTCCGAATAAATGAAGCAGATTCATAATCCTTCCAACTGGAACTTTACCCCATGTATATACAATATACACACATTATGCCTATACATATGCAGTATACATACATACCTGGATCTTCCACGTACCAAAAGGCATAAATTGGACATATTTGGAAGATCCAGGTATATTATATACTACAATTACTCCCAAGTTGGTTTCTCCCCCGCGATTTTTTTCCAAAACTCTGCCGTGTCCAGGAAAGTTGGTCACGTGTCGGAGGAGTTGGAGGTCTACGTGCCCATGGGTTCGGCGAATGGTGAGACCATCCTTTTCCGAGGAAAGGTTGCGTGCCTGGTAAATTTTGCGAGTGAGTTTGTGACCTTTTTGGGATGGTTATATATAAAACCTCTGGTTGGTTGCCCTAGGCCCTAGCGATTGCTGGAATGGGGCCCCATTTTTTCAATAGGAAAGCATGACTTCCAGCCATCGCTATGTTAGTGTTACCAGAGGGTAAGTGACCCTTAAAATGGTGGGCCAAACGTGACCAACGACCAACCTTTGGGGGATCATCCGTTCGGTCGTTTGACGGCTTAAAAATCACCATGTGGACCTGTTTTTTTCTTGTTGATGTTGGAGGTTTTTCACCATGTGGACCATGAGTTTGACAAAATAATGCTCATCATATCATACCTGATGAATCTTTGGAATTTGAAAATTTTCGGACATGCTAAAAATTCACCGCCAAAGTTTAACCATGTTTTTTTCTGAAAAGGATGGGTTTCCAAATCCCGGAATTTGTCTTTTTCCAGAAAAAACTGATTTTCAGGTGAAGCACGAGTTAAACTTTTAGTAGTTGTAGTTTTCCTTGATTTTTGTTTGGGAGTTCTTTTTGGGGATATGATACCATGAACCACTTCCCTACCTTGGCGGTGTGTCCTTGGTACCAAAGCGAGGCAGATGAAGAACCTGGCTGTGAAACTGGAAATTTGTTGGTGGTACTTCATGAAGAGGCCAAGAAAACCTAGCCGGTGGTTTTTAAATATGTTTTATGTTCATCCTTACCTGGGGAAGATTCCCATTTTGACTAATATTTTTCAAATGGGTTGAACCCACCAACTAGAAACTTTCTACAACTTCACTGAAATGATGGAACATGTTTCTGATTTTTTGTGAACACAAGGTGGATTTTTTTCTTTGCAGAAGCTGCTTGCGGGTGCTTTATTTTTTGTGGCATTTTTTTTGGGGTGAAAAAAATCTTGACGATGTGTAGATGAGAAGAGCAATGGATTTTTTAAACCCAAACTTTGAGATACAATCATATGGATGTTTCCAAAAATAGTGGTACCACCAAATCATCCATTTGAATAGGGTTTTCCATTATTAACCATCCATTTTGGGGTACCCCTATTTTCGGAAACATCCATATGTTAACAGGTCTTGAACCCCAGAACCTCGAACCGAACAAGCCGCCGCTTCCCCCACGTCTGGAATGCCAGGAACATCCGCGGTTTCAACGTCGTGGGGCTGATTTGTACATGAAGATGGAGATCAGTTTGGCTGAGGTGCAGAAAAACCATGATGGCTATGGGTTTGGACCAAAAGTCATGGTATTTTGCTGGGAAGGATCAGATATCCCCGTCCCCAGCCAGCATTTTGAGTCGATGATTTTCCCAACTTCGCCTGGTGGGATATGTGTCCGTTCCCTGCAGGGTACTGGGATGATCATCCCAGTTAGTAAGTGGCTAATAACCATGGTTAGTCAGTCCTCTAAGTAGTGTTGTTCCCCTTCCAAATGGCCTAAACGACGACAAATGGGGGTTACTAACCACATACAAGTCCTGGGATGATCCGAAGCAAGTACTTAAAATCTTTGATCCGACACTGTGCCGTAGCTTTTCTTCCATGGATTTCATCTTCACCTCAAGCATGAACCTTGATTCATTCATGTCCTTTTTTTGTGTTGGTTCGCATCATGAAGGTTGGTTTTTTCCATTGTTTTTTTGTCAAGTGTCATGAATCAAACAACGTCAGTTGAATGTTGTGATTGAATGACTTTTTTTTGAAAACCCATCAATCAACGACCAACTGGCCGAAAAACTTCCAACCAAAAATGCTCTTTCTTCTTTTTCAAGCATCCAACAAACCATCGAATCAACCATCTTCAACCAAAACAGGTTTTTCGAAGAAAAGCAAAATGTATGCAGTTCGACAGGGGTCATTGAATTTCACATTTTGTGGGGATCAAACTTGCAAAGGAATGGTCATTTTGAGGGATTTCCTTCAAAATCGTGCAGTGGATGTAAAACACCCTGTAAATAATGGGATAAACTACCAACCTCAACTGGCTAGCTTCCCCCTCATTTCTGGTTGCCATCAACAGTATAATCACCCTTACAACCTGGCATCAACAACCCGGCCCTGACAAAAAAAATTGGGTTTAGGGATCCAGGGGATATCTCCCGGAAAAAAAACCCACAAAAATCAACCCCCTTTGATGAGTTTCGATTGTATCAATCATATCCATTATATTCACCTCAGTCACATCATTTACATGAATCAATCCCCTGTTCGAAAGCATCCGGCCCACATCAGGCCTTGATAGGTTTCAAGCGCATCCTTCAGCACCTGGACGAGCGCCGCGTGCTGGTAAGGTCCACCAACGCCTTGCCGTTGGGGCCAAGATGGCCCGTGAAGGCGGCGGCATACAAAAACCCCGGATGGGTTGGAAATCCTTGGGGCTGAAATCTCACAAGAAAAACAGGCAAAATCATCCCTAGAAGAGGAGTCAAATTAAGAGGAAACCTCCCTTGAACTGATGTTTTTTTCAGAGTGCAGGACAGCAATTCACTCAGATAGTGAATTTTGACCCGATGTGTTTTTTTGGACGAATTTCCCTCAAAGTGTGGTTTAGGATTGTGGAATTTTGCCGTGAAATGACTTGATTCTTGATTCCACCTATCCCGTGGAGGTTCATTTTTCCATATCCTGCCTTAAGCCAGATAGGACACAAAAATCGCAGGTTTTTACCCTCCCTCATCCGCCTTACAAAATGGTTTGTTCATATATTTAATTTCCCAAATGGGTGTTTCCTTAATTGGTGGTGGTACCCCCAAAACACCCCAAAATGATCATTTTTAGTAGGAAAACCCATGGTTGTTGGGGAAACCCACCATTTTAGGAAACACCCAAATGAAAGCTGATGTTCGAAAACTTCACGAAAACCGAGTTGATGCCTTATTTTTCGCTCCACAGACTGGAAACTCTTGGAGGCGGTGAAGGGGCAAGGGATGCCTTTCAAAGGACAACCTTTCAACTTTGGAAATCTCTTCCTACTTTTGAAGGCCGGGACGTTTTTTTTCCATATGAGTTATATGAAAATGGTTGGAAACACACCTTTTTTTTCCTATTCATAGAAATAATTGTTCCCCATTTTTTTCGAGAAGATGGTGATTTTTGTCACTGGTCATGGCAGTTTACAAGAGGTTTGGTGAGATGTTTGTTGGATGTGTTCTCGCTATCTATGCTATGTCCCTATGCTTTCTGCATGTCCAATATGTTGAATTCCAGCCATGTGAAAAGCCAAAAGAAATTGACAACACAAAACTGAAAGGTGCTTTGGTGCTGGCAATTGATTTGTTTCGGGGATGACTCTTATGATTCTTGTGACTCTTATGACTTATGACTCTTATGACTTATCTTTTTCCCTTGCTTGGGGCGTGCCTGGATTCTTAAGGGTGTAATCCTCACTTTTCTTAAATTAAAGGAATTCATATGTCACTCTGGACTTGGTTCACTTCCTCTGCCAGTAGTGCCCAATTGCAGGCACAAAACTGTTGCGCACCACTAGATCACAATCATGATTTAACACACATGCTAGCAGTTTTTTAGTGTTACAATCTTCTATACCCTGAGAAACCAAACCCATTCCTATCGGATTGATGGTTCTAATCGCATCCCCGGAATAGGATTCTGGGTGTAGTCCCTTGGGGCGTGCCTGGATTCTTAGTTGGGTAGAACATGGAAAACAACTATAGGCTTTGACGGTCGGTTTCCTGATGCACCACCATACTCCCTTTCTACAGTGGAAAAAAAAGGGGTTTAATGATGACTCTTTTGGGCGGGTTGGAAAAGGTTTCAAACAAAATTGGTACATGAGTAGAATGATTCAACCAATATACGATTGGTGTTTAAGGTAGGTGGTGTTTTTTTCCCTTTTCGAACATGCAAATCCGCAAGTGATGATTTATGGCTTTCCACAGGGAGTGAGTTCCCAGAATAGCAATAAATCACTAAACCCACCAACTGTATATGCCAGCCTTCTAAACCAGTTTGAAACAAAGTCGTCATTTTTTTTTGCTGTAAAAAAGGTGAACTTTCCTACAGCTGGCCTGAAAAACGCGCAGCTTCTGCGTGTGGTGCAAGATTTGCAAAAGTCAGATGTGTTGCTGGAGCCTAAAGAGGTGAGCAAATGACGGTCCGAAGGTGATGAATGTTGGATGTTGGATGTTGGAGGTAGGTGTATTTTTAAATGGAAACTGGACGGGGGATTTTCCAATGTCGTGGTTGAGGTTCATAGGTGTATTTTCCTCTTGAAATTTCTGGGGGATTTTCCAGCCAATCATCCAGTCATGTTAGTGAATTTCAGGGGTGTAAATTTTGGACCTCATTTTTTGGGACGGAGCAAGATTGATTCCGAATGTATGGTGAGGTTGAGGGAATTTCCCTGAGAAATAGAGCAGGGTTGGGGTGGTAAGATGACCCCTGTAAAGACTATGCAGTTAGTATGAGGATAGTGCAACATGCCATACAAGCAAGGATTCTCTATATAAGCCAAGCAGTAGAATGGAATTTTTCAGGCATTTGGGACACGGTTTTGAGGATGGTCTTTCAGGATCAATCAGTAGTTGGGTTATGGGGCAAACTGTTTTTTTTGGATGGTTGAAGGCTTATCACTGTTCGGTGCTTGATGCTAAGCAGCCTTCAATTTGAAGTTTCTTGGATTTTTTATCATTACTCGTCGTCCAGTTGTCTGGAGCTGAAAATTTCAATAATCTTCGAGAATCTAAGGCAGGAACATGGCAAAGGTGGTAAGATTTTCTGTTGCTATGTTAGATTGCTGGAGGGTATATGTAGATAGGTCTGGTGTATATTTCAAAGTACCAGCAAACTTATTCTGAGCGTTATCCCACATTTCTCTTGTCAATCCTTTCCAAGTCCATGTTTGAAACCCACTTCTTCAACGTTTCTTTTTTTTTGGAAAATGCTTAAGGGAGAATTCTCTTGGGTGTGAAATGGTACCCACAAATAGATGGATCAATGGATCAATTGGAGATGAAACTTCTCTGCGAGGCCGAGGCCTGTGAACTGGTGGAACACGAGTTGGTCCCTGAGAGATGCTCATCCTCCCGTGTTTGGTGATTCCACACCCCGTGGACTCTCAATGCAGCGCAGCTGAATCTAGGGTGGACCTTCCATCCATAAGGGTTTTGGTGGTGAAAATCCCGGGTGACCTTTGGAATTCAATGGTGTTTTTTTTCCAAAAGTCCAGGAGGGCAGTTTGAAAACCAGCACTGGAGGGGGCTGAACCTGAGATGATTCGAGTCGAAACACTGAGGCCCTTTCGGTCCTCCTGCAGAATCCTGGCTTTGGCTGATTGGATGGATTTCAACCATGCTGTATCGTGGATTGCTTGGAAGCCCATGGGGCAAAACCCAGAGCCAGAGGATGAGCATCATCGACATGTTGGGTAGCACAAAATTGTGCGGAGTAACAATGGAACGGAGTTGAGCTTCATTCATGAACGTTGTTCATTTACATTGAGATGATCACACGCAAGGTTTACATGTTGCTATTTTGGTAGAACATAAGGCTCAAAAGTTTTCTTCTTCTTCCTCAGTGAAGAATTTTCGTGAGCATTCCATTGCGATGAACATGGCACGAGAATTGCATGAACTCGCTCAAACAAACCTGGATTTGATCCAGGACATCCAATGGAATGACTTACGACGCGCTGTGGTGATACACCTCGAGTCCATGGAGGAACATGACCAAGTCATATCCCATTCGCATTCCAACAAGACAGATGTGCCACCACGTCATCAACCAGAAGCCGTGTCCTAAGTGGACACATGGAACACACTGTGAGGGCACATGGCACCCCGAGTTCCTTCAGATACTTGAGGATGGTCACCCCAAATGGATTTGGATGCCTCGACAAACCATTTGTCGCACAGACCAGCGATCCAAAGGCACCCGTCACCAGCAGGGTCCATTGTCCTGCACCGATCCCAACTGCCTCCGAGCACATGCCTCAAACTGGCTCTACGCAGAACTCTGGGTTTTCCGCTGGTGGGTGAAACATGAGTTCAACACTGGTCTTGCCACCGGCTACACACTCGACGGTGACTTGATTGCCATGTCGACCCGCACAGCCAATTTGACACTCGCCACCATGCCATACGTCGACGAGACCTACTACCACAAGTTCCGCTGGTTTGCACCGATTCCACAGCCTGAGGCATATGGCGACATGATGGTGACAGCACCAAGTCGGAGAGCCAACAACCTCAATGAACAACCTCGCCGAGGTAGAGCTTCAACACCTCGCAGAAACCAGACACCCAGGAGGCCAGTCACTCCAACGAGACCAGTCGTGATCCGTGTTGATGCTCCTCCAGCACCAGCCCCAGCTACACCAACTCATCCATGGCTCTCTCCAGAACAAAACTGGGAAGAAGACCCATGGACAAGAGCTGAGAGGGAACATGCCGAACAACAAGAAGCTCGGGCTGCGGCTAAAGCTCCACCTCCGCCAGCTCCAAGCTCGACACCAGAGCCAACACCGCCAGTGACACCCTCCATCAACCCGCCACGCCAACACAGCCAACACAGGGTTGAGGAGACACCGATCAACAGAGCCTTCGAGACGCTCCTGCTCCTTCCTCAGACCCAGGTCCATACGACCTCACACAAGTGGCCACACGAGCAGACACCAATCCCATGACACAGTCATGGAACCTGATCAGTGGTTTTCCTACCACACCTTCTCCACCGAGGATCCCAGACACCATTCTCGGAGCCTGGTTCGAAAGGCCACCGATCCAATTCACACGCCAATTGCCCCCGACACACATCCAAGGAATGCCGTCCCTCTTGAGGGCAGACAGCAGCTTCCAATTGAACAGTCAACTCCTGACCGAGTTCACATCCTTGCTTGAGAACCATTACCCAGTGAGCATGGGTACCTGGGGCACCATCATCCATGGCAACATCACTCCACAAGTGCCAGGTCACCAACACTTCGACCGCCTTCAGCTGATACCTATGGCCTCCGAGACATCCACCGCAGATGCCTCCCTCCTCAAGTTTTGGTGGCGCCAACATCTCCTGATCGCCAGGAATGTGGCACAAGAGCGCTTCGCCAATAGCAGCGCAGGGCCAACCATCATTTCAGATCATTTACAAGCCTTTCTTTTGACCGCCATCAACCTCATGCGACTGGCTCGCCCAGTGGGACCACCTTTTGAACTTCGTCAACCAGAAGGTCCGGCATTGGCATCTCTAGCTGAGACCTTACTTGAAACCCTTCAGGGTACCATGACGATGGACATGAAGATGGGCATCGCCACAGGACACATTGGCGTGGTCCTCGAAGGAGACCACAACAACAGCCGCTTGGTCTTCTACAGAACCCAGACTTGGACCGGACCACCGAGACAGCGATCGATGAGCTCTACACAGCGCTCCCATGACGACGAAGTCGAGGTCTGAGAGCCGGGCCCCTGTCATGTTTCACCTTAGTACCATACCGTGAGTTCACACAAATTCATTCCACTCTTGAGTCGATAGTTACTACACAGCAACAACCCAGAAACTTTACACACAATACCATGTGTTCACATTTTGCTCGCGAGAGCCGACGTTCACCACAGCCTGTCATCCACTTTGTGAGAACCAGGCTGTACGGAACAACGAACACAATGTATATGGTATTTAGTGAACTAACACACCCGGGATGGACGATCCCCGTCTTCCGACCAGATCAGGTCGTTTTGAAAACAGACTGCGTCCTGCGAGATCATACACAGTACCCAGGATTGCCATGTTGAATGAGACTCATACCAAGGAACAGGTGTTATTCCTGTCCACTGAACAAAGTTGTCGAACCAGGCAGTGCCCTGCATGACCATTCACATGTCACATAACATGGACATGAGGACGTCACTGGTTTCACAGACTCCGAATAGCACGACTCACACATACGTCAGTACACATGTCATGATTGTTGTCGATCCCTCGCACCGCCAGTGCTTTTGGGATCAACCCTCCTTTTTCAGGCGACGCAAACAGGTCCAACCACAGATGGCTTCATCCTCCACCGCAGACGTCTTGGACGAGGCCACCACTACGCTCATCGTGGGGATCAAGAACATGAAGGAGAGCAAAACCCCTCAACAAATTGAGGACTACATCCACAAACTCCAGTCGCTTGGACGACACATGCAGCTCCAACAGTTCCGCACTTGGCTCAAGGACCAATGTGGCCTACCCATTGCGGTCAGACCCAGCAACCTCAACACCAAGGAGTACATGTCCAAAGAACAAATCGAACAGTGGATTGAGGACTGGACCACACAGCATGCACAAGGGAACGAACGACGTGTTCTCAAGAACTTCCTCCTTATGGACTTTGCAGTCCAGCCCGACCAGAAGATGCAACCATGCAGCAATTGCGAACAACCGTTTATGTTGTTCATGCTACTACCAATGAAACAACACAATATGAACATGTACGATCCAGACGAGCACAAGCTCTTTTGCTACAATTGCTGCACCGAAGTTGGCCAGATGCTTCATCCAGGACGATACGTCCCACCAGACCAACAAGCTATCGAAAGGCAGAAGGCCTTGAACCAGAACCCACCCGGCTTGACCATGGCCGAATGCGAACTCCGAGCATTATCAGGAGATCGAGGCTACATCCCACCGACCTGGTACCTTGCCACTCCACCAGGAGCAGCCGTACCACCAGACCATGCCATCATCATCCAGTGCTGGGACACCGAGACTTCGCAGTGGATCAAACTACCCCTCACCAAGGCAGGCGAAGACCACGAGGCCTCCCAGTACTCTCCCCACGAATGGCAGCTTTTGGTTAAACTGGTATGGCAAGCCAGGAAGGTACAGGCTCAGCAGGGCTTGCAGACACATCGGTCCACAACATACAAGAGCCTCCGAGATGCCCTCATCGAGACTCAACCGAACCTATCCAAGAGGAAGGCCAAAATGGCCCTATTGGATCACCAAGAATTCCTTGCCACCCAGGCCGGCACAGACCTTTGGACCCTGGAGCCTCAACAACTTCAGCGATTGGTGAAGGCCTTTCACGATTGGGAGAAGGTCAATTTCACACAGATGGTTACCGGCCACAACAACGGCCTCTTGGACTACCTCGAGCACAAGGACAGCATTGCCCACCTTCAGGACTTTCTGGACGTCGTGCTGCCGAACCTCCACCAACACTATATCTGTCGGAGCACAGATTGCAGCTTTGTCATCAAGGCCTCACACTGGATCAACTCGGCAACACCAGACAAACAGGGCAAATACCTTTGCCCCAGATGCCGCACCGAGTATCGGCCATGGGCAGCAGCCGCTGTCAACAATCCAAACAAGAAGTTCTGCCCAGCAGCACAATGCCTTGTGACCAAGGTCACCTCAGCCACACCTCCAGACAGCGATGGTTGGGCACAACAGCTCACAAATCACACCACATCCACAGATACGTTTTATTTGTATCTGATGAAGTTCCCAACAACCAACGACCAGAAGTTGCTCAATGACTGCAAACTAGCAGTCGACCAGGTGGCAACAGCCCTCAGCCAATCACCTGATCCACAAGCAGCACTTCTCGAATACATCAACACGGTGCTGACTCATGCACAGATGCTACCATATTTCCAACAGCATGTGGTCAGCCAAGACATCCTGAACCAAGTCCAACAAGCCAATGCTATGCGGACAAAACAACCACAGTGGAAATGGGAACATCTTCCCAAGTCCACGGATCCCAACACCAGGGTGACGATTTACCACTATCAAGGATGCCGATATGAGTGGGACCCTGAGCACACCAAAGTCCTTGAACATGCTGATGTACATCAGCTGATTGCGCTGACCTTTTGCAAGGTCTACCTCACTCGATTCTTGCAGTTGTCATTCAAAGCCCAACGCACATGAGTGCGAAACATAGAATGAGGCCAGTCAACATGTTTGAATAGTACCGAGCTTGATGATCGGTTGTTCCAAACTAGCTTCACACAAGCCAACATAGAACCACATTACATCATTCATAGAAGACTGAGCCCTGGGCAACAACTGCCGCCATGACACCACGAGTGAGACCAATTCAGGTGAGCGCTATTTGAAGTTTCTTCCGAATTATTTTGATAGTCACGATCATTCACATACATTATAAGGATCACAGTTTTACACACATATCATGGCCACAGGAATACATACATGCACAAATTTTGCACTCACAACACACACACTACAACCCCCCCTTTTCACATTAGATCATTTAGGAAGAGCCATGGGATTCAAGGACATACTCGATTGGCTACGAGCCAACGACATGGGTGATCTTGCCATCAAAGTGGCAGAAATGGGGATAGATGACATGGACTCCTTGAGAGCCATGGATCTAACAACATTCCAAGAACATGGTCTTGACCATCTATCCACCAGAAGGATTTGGGAGTGCCTTCACGGCCCCGACATTTTGGTCATACATGAATCAGAAACCGTCACAAGTAGACCTGATCTCCCAGTAGTACACGCCCGAGGGCGAGGTAGCATGAAACGTGCTTTAGACAGGACCATCACCAACGATGAGGACCAGCTGATCATCGACCTCGAGAACGACATGTACGCCCAGTCCTCCAAGAAGCTCAGAGAAGCCCTATGGAAAACATGGTGTGTCATGGCGAGTGCTTGGAACCTACCACCAGTCCCTCTGACCGAAGAACTCATCCTGAAGGTGGGCGCTTCTTTCAAAGCAGGACAATACCGCTCACCACAGAATTACTTCTCTCGAGCTGTCCAAGAACATCGCAGTTTGACCAAGGCTAACCCATCCTATTTCCTACAACAGCTCATCAAGAACACCACCAGGTCAATAGTCAGGGGGATGGGACCCACACCTTTCAAAGACTCCTTCGAGGTGGAACTCCTTTGTCGAATCTGCCCATACAACTTACCCACCGGACAGGAAACATGGCTCGAAGACCCAGCAGCCAAAATCGATGCCACACTGATTTGTTGCTGGTGGCTACTCAGAGGCATCGAAGCGGCAGCAGCAACGACATTACACGTCTGGCACCAGACAACAGCCACAGAGAAGACAACATTCCTGACTCTACCAGTCCAGAAAACAGATTCAGCCGGTGCTTGCGTAGCTCGAGGACACTCTTGCATTTGCCAATCAATCAGCCCGACATTTCCAACGCATCTGTCCACACCACGCGATGAAGAGACACTTGGACAGGATGCTCAGGAGATTTCCAGCCCAGTACCGACTACCACAAGGCATGCCGCTGATACCCAACGCATCCGGCCATACCATCTCACAAGACCAATTGATCCAGATCTTTCGAGACACCATCCAGTTGACAGGAACCACCATGGAAAGACCAGGCCCAGCTGGCGATCCCAGACCACGATTCTCCCAACACACATGCCGTGTGTCCGGAGCACAATTCCTTACCCGATTGGGCTACTCACTAGAGGCAGTCCAACTCATTGGCCGCTGGGGATCCGATGCCATCAAACGCTACATCCAAGAAGCCCCATTGCAACTCCAACATGTAGCCAACCCCAGGGCACCAGCTCCAACCGAGATGACAAGCCAGCATCTCCGTACCCTCGTCCAACGAGAAGTCCAAGCTCTCCAACACCAGTATTGGATTTGCAACCCCATGACCAAGGTCTGCCATGTGCCAGCAGTCCCAAAAACACGCATAGACAATGCTCGATGGGTAACACTTTGTGGATGGAATTATGGAACATCTCTCTACCGCAAACAGATGACCAAACCCACGGACCATTACTGCGCCAAGTGCAAGTACCTGGCCAACATCAAAGAGATCGAACTGGACTCCGAGGACGACAGCTGAGAGACCCTAGTTAGGACGGGGGGGGGTAGAGATTCTATAGTACAATATCACATGTGACTGCACCGACCTTGAAACAGATGCACCTGACATTGTAGGCGAACCCACAAACCACTTTGTGCGAAGTGGGGGAGCTCATGACAAACTCCAAACATTCACACATTCCATGGACATTTGAAATCTCATACCTAGACCTTTTCATACTTGACGTTAGCCGTTTTCCAAGACAAACCCGCAGGTAGATATGATGAGAGGCCAACCATCCATGAGCACAGACCTCCTGAAACATCTCCAGGAGGCAGGTATACGACCCGATCACGCGATCGTGGGGTACCTCACACACGGTTTGATATCAGACATCGCCTTCGTAGAGTTCAAACCAGACACAGTAGAACTCGCAGGGTGGTGCGACAAATTCAAAGCAGAAATCACATTCGGAGACAACAAGATCGGCCCCATTGACGGAGACCAACTCGATGTGCTCAAAGCATCCCTCATCGCCACACACAAGTCCATCACCAAGAAACTCGGCTCTACCTTTCCAGCAGGACCTCCAACCACAGGCACCACAGTCCCCAGCGTCATCACGTTGAAGGACTCAGAAGACAAAGCACCCAAGGTCCTACCACCAGGGATCTACGCAGACCTAGTGGAAGCATACAACAAAGTCACCATCAACGGACAGCGACGAACATTCCCAGAAAAGCTCCTCTTGGGAGCAGAGAAGATCATTGCCAGGATGTGGCACGAACATGTTAAGTCCAAATGCTACACCGGAGTGAAGTTGGGAGAACTTCTCCAACACCGACACTTCACAGCCACAGGCAGTGTCAACAACCGAGTCACAGACAAAACGAATGAGACAGACCTTACCATCGATGCAGACACCAAAACACTCATCGAGAAGAACAAACAAGAGTGGGACCCACACACCCTACTCATGATTCTGGATGGCCTAGAAGCCATCAAATGGGCATGGACACTCATTCGCTTGGGAGATGAAGTCGACATCAACAATTTTATCCAACGATTTGAGACCCTGACCAGGAGACACAACGACCGCCTCCAACAAATCAAAGCAGCTTGGAACACATTTTCCTGGCAGATCGCCATGCAGATGCGAGGAGGAGTCACCTTCAAACAAGCCAGCCAAGACGTGATCCAGGACACCGTCCAACTGACAGACATCCTCACACAACCACCCCCCAAGAAGCCACGCAGAGAGTCCAGTCCATACAAAGGTGGAAAAGGCAAAGGAAAGGGGAAACAGTACTGGCGTCCGAGCCGCTTCAACCGGCGATACCAGAACCAGCCATATCACAATGCCCCACCATACCAGTACCAACCACCACAGAACAGCCTTCAGACACAACAGGTACAGCAGTGGCAACCACAGCCACAGTGGAACCCACCACCACCACCAGTCCAATGGCACCAACAAGCCCAACCATCCAACCAACAGTGGACACCACCGCCCAGTGCACAAGACCACCAGAACCCGAAGGGGAAACAGAAAGGCAAAGGAGGCAAGAAAGGGAAGTCCAAACAACAGTGGCAATAGGGACAGCTCGGAGTGGGGACCGCAGCGACCCCGCCACCCGAGATGCCACGCATCCAACAGCTGCTCAGGAACCATATTTGCCAGAGACCTATCCTTCACCTCAGCTTCTTCGATGGTATTGGAGCCGCATCAGTCGCACTTGAGATTATCCGGCACGCTGCCCAGGGCACAGAGGATCCGATCATCCTGATCACCAGCCGGGCCACCATGTGTCGACTTCTCCAGGCTTATAGGAACCAGCCGCCAGGCATGCAAGGCGAACAGGGGAACCTGTTATCCAGACAGACCGAAATCATACTTGGCATTAAAGAAGACTGGAGCCACCTATACTTGATCCTGTCTCTCCTCGAGAACGTGGTCCCACACGAAGCAGTCAGTGATCAGTTCCAGGACATCACATCAAGGCTAGGAACCACACCCATGGTGATCGACGCCAAGGACGGTGGCATCATCTCCCGACCGAGACTATGGTGGTTCGACATCGACTGGGACAGTGCAACACAACAGCTACACTCCAACACACCATGGCAAATCACACAAACATTCCATCAGACTATGTGGCACTTGACCAACCCCATTGCTGCCCAACTCCAGCCAGACGTCCAGGTCAAAGATTGGGAAACCCCAACAGTCCTCCAACACAACCAATTATTCCACCGCCTAACCACTCAGGCTAGCTCCGACGATGGCAGACCACCGCCACGCTCATCACACGTGGACAACGAAACTTGGCAACGTTGGGAGGACAACAACAAACAATTTCCACCCTGGCAATACCGCCCAGAATATCTTACCAGATACAAAGACGGCCATTGGCAAACAGTGACTCCACTGCATCGTGAAAGAATGATGGGCTTCCCAGACAACTATACCAACACACCTCCAGCAGACGACCGAACCAGGAACTGCATGCTTGGCAACACCTGGCACGTCCCGACAGCAATATGGCTATTGTTCCTCATGCTCTTGTCCACCAACACACAGGCCATACCGGTACCAGTCCGGTACTCCAACATTGAGAAGATGGCAACAATTTGGAAAGCAACAGCAACAGCTTGGGGACCAGCCGACCATTCCACCCCACAACACCACATGCCACAGTTCGATTGGACACAACACCTACACTGGACCCGTACACACTACGAACGTGGACACCAACCCAAGCCAATCGATCCGACCCTACATTGGGCGATACAACAACAAAGAGACATTCCCAACATCCAACAGGTCAGACAAGACATCATTCANCCATGACCACGGAATGGGACGATGTCACACAGCACTGGTTTACAACATTACCGGCTCATTGCAAGTTAGCATATCGACAATCACATATGATCACACAGATCCCAGTACTACACCATCTACTCACCACCATACACTACCCTCATGCAGACATATTGTTCCAAGAATTGACAACTGGATTCTCACTCATTGGACAGTTACAACCAGGACTCAACTGGAAAGTACGCACTGACAACAAATACACAGAGACACAATCCAGAGCAGAGCTCCACACATATAATCGACAATACATCCTGAAGAAACTACAACAGGGTCGTATTGACACACATTGGCAGATGATGGCTGACGAAATTGCCAAAGAAGTACAGATGGGTCGAATGGATGGACCTTTCAGGGCACCCAAGTGGTGGACACGACGATCAGTCCCATTACAACGCCACAAACACACAGCCAACCTCAAACCACTGCCACACTCCGATCCCATCATAGCACTTGCCTTCAGCATTGAACAGACTGGCTCTGATGGCAAAGCCAAAATCAGAAGGGGCGAAGATTGGCGGCATAGCGGTCACAACCGATCATGCAACATGACCGACCAACCATACCATCACACCCCTGATCATTACCTCTGGCTAGCACAGCATACAGCATCCTCCGATCAAACACCTCAACAGGTGTGGGGACATGATCATGATGGAGCCTATCGCCAATTGCCATTGGACGACCCGAGCCTGGCATATGTCCTCCTTCTTACACCCGAAGGACCTACCCTGTGGTTGCACCACGTACTCCTCTTTGGCAGCGCGGCGAGCGTTTGGTCGTACAACAGGTTCGGCGATGTCCTCACATCCCTGTCAAGAGTACTAACAGCAACACCAGTGGTACACTTTGTGGACGACTATGGCAGCATCCAACCAACTACACATGCAATGAGCGGCTTTCAAGCCTTCGGACATCTCAACAGCACACTCGGCTTCCACATGAAGACAAGCAAAGAACAACCTCCACAACATGCGCATAAAATACAGGGAGTTTATATCAACACAGATTCAACACATATCACGATCAAACCCTGCCAACAACGAATCCAACAGATCACAACAACTCTACAACAAGCCATCGACACCAACTCTCTTCAGCCCTCACTCGCACAGAAACTCGCAGGCAAGTGCGCCTTTACAGCCACACAGCTGTTTGGCAAAGTTGGCAGAGCAGCAAACAGAGCATTATATGACCACGCCTTTTCAAATCACACTCACTTAGACAAACCTACCAGACAAGGGATACTAGCCATGATCAACACCCTACAACACGCACAACCNACCGACCAACCATACTATCACACATCTGATCATTACCTCTGGCTAGCACAGCATACAGCAGCCTCCAATCAAACACCTCAACAGGTGTGGGGACATGATCATGATGGAGCCTATCGCCAATTGCCATTGGACGATTCGAGCCTGGCATATATTCTCCTTCTTACACCTGAAGGACCAACCCTGTGGTTGCACCACGTACTCCTCTTTGGCAGCGCGGCGATTGTTTGGTCGTACAACAGATTCGGCGACGTCCTCACATCCCTGTCAAAAGTTCTAACAGCAACACCAGTGGTACACTTTGTGGATGACTATGGCAGCATCCAACCAACTACACATGCAATGAGCGGCATTCAGGCCTTTGGACATCTCAACAGCACACTGGGCTTCCACATGAAGACAAGCAAAGAACAACTTCCACAACATGAACATAAAATACAGAGAGTTTATATCAACACAGATTCTACACATATTACGATCAAACCCTGCCAACAACGAATCCAACAGATCACAACAACTCTACAACAAGCCATCGACACCAACTCTCTTCAGCCCTCACTCGCACAGAAACTCGCAGGCAAGTGCGTCTTTACAGCCACACAGCTGTTTGACAAAGTAGGCAGAGCAGCAAACCGAGTATTATATGACCACGCCTTTTCCAATCACACTCACTTAGACAAACCTACCAGACAAGGAATTCTAGCCATAATCAACATCCTACAACACGCACAACCACGCATTGCTCCCCTGGTCCCAGACACCTTCCAACCAACGATCATCTATACCGATGCCTACTACCAAATCGACGGAGTACACAAACGCTGTTGCGACCTAACAGAAGAAGACTTACAACACGCACACAAAGATCTTTCCAATGGATGGAGAATCGTCGTATTCTCTCCAGGCAAACCGCCAATTGTGACCAGTGGCCATGTTCCGCCAAATCTTTTCCACCAGTTCACATCCTTTCGAGCTTTCATTTACTTCCTCGAAGCATGGACAGCTGTCATCGCACCAGTTTTATTTCAACCAATCCTGACCAAACCTTATATCAACTGTGCGACAATGAGGCATCGAAACATGTCATTCTCAAAGGGACAGACAAACACCAACCACTCAACAACATCATTGGAGCTCATTGGACATGGCACAACAGATACTGGGGAGGACCTTGCTTAGGGCGCTAGTTTTTGGTACGCTTTTCTGACCTCATTTTAGGGGCTCCAAGACAATGGTTTTATCCAAGAAAGAGGAGTTGTTGCCGGGACCAGAG
>DF243561.1:4339-37007 GCA_000507305.1 Breviolum minutum Mf 1.05b.01 | reverse complement strand
CCAACGGGGGAAGGGAGGAAAAAAAAAAAAATCTTTCCAGGATATCTTTCCAAGAACTCACGGATCTCTATCAATTCAACGCGAACTCTATATACAGGTTTTGCCATCCCTGTTTTGATCGCACTAACACGTACAGGTTGTCTGGCCATCTCTGCACCACAATTTTTCCCCTGCAATGCATAGGCTGCGTGCCTCGTTCGTCTTCAACGCATGAGCCTTGGACACCGTTGTCATTAGTACCTTGGCCTCCCATTTGGGAATCCAACCCTTTCCTCTTCGTTTATTCAACGTATCGCTAGCCTTTCTAAAGGCTTTCTGGACTTGATGTTGCAAGCAAAGCTCAGCGACCCTATCATGTTAGGTCCCTGGGCAAGAAGCGCAAACAACAGCGTCGGTCATACTGTGTTGGGATAGCAAATGCTATGATTTAATTGTCGGGAATAGAACAATTTGTTTAATACTTAATTGGTTACTGTTATTTACCAACTCTTTTAAGCAATAAGTACTCTTTCTATCTCGTGCGCCAAAGGGAAAAAAACAAAAAAAAACGGCGGCTTCACCATATAGGTGCACCTGCCGGCCCCCCAGCGTGACGTGCGGCTCCGCCATATAGGCGCACCCACACGCACGCTATCACACAATCCCCTCTACCCCCAGCTCTCCCCTCACCTTTGTTTCCCCCGGTTGTCGTCTTCAACTCTTCTCTGTCCTTTCTTCGTCGTTTCTGGGTCTCCCTTGTCTCCTCTCCGCAGGGCCGGCCCGCCGCGCTCCAGATCCAAAGTGATCTGCGCCATGGCATGACTTTAGCTTCCCAGCCTTGGCTTTCCTCTTGTCCTGGCCTGGCGGCCGCTGGACAAGGGCAAAGCCTTATGCTGGTTGACCATGGAGCCTTACATCGAGGACGAGCACGACTTTGGATAGGTGTTCCCAACACCTGGCCCTTTACCCGTTCTCGCCTCGCGGCTGCAGAACGGGAATATGGCCTACCGTTGGCGGATCACCTTCATCATTGGGTCTCACTTCTCTTCAGCCACTCTCCACGTTTGGGGGTATGGCCTCCTCTTCACTTTCGTGACCTCTCATCCGTCCCGTCCTTGCAAACGGTGGACGGCTCAAAGGTCACTTCTCTCGCATGTTTCATTTTTCCTTCACCATCTCTCTAGAGTACCTTGGAGTTTGACGGCCAGCCCTGGTCCCCGCATAGTCTTTTCGTTGCGGGCTCCTTTGCTCGGCCGTCTTCTCCTGGGCGCTCCTCTCCCGGTACCTTCCTCTCTCGTGTTTCTCCCTCTTAATACGAGGTGGTCTGTACTGTGGCTGGTATACGGTGCTCCAAGGTTCCTGTCGGTGGCTCGTTCTCCGGGAGTCGGCTGGACTCTCCTGTTTCGATCTCTGACAGTCCCCTTGTTGGGCTCCGTCCCTTCTTGCTGCCGATGTTTCACCCTCAGCTGCCTTTTTTTTGTTGGCATTGCGGTACTGGCTGACGCTTCTACTGCATACGCCAACGTTTCACCTTATCTCTACGTCACCACACAACTGGCATTGTGCCGTCTGATGAGATTTGTTTTTGTAACAGTCTCCTACCCGTGCCAATCATAGTTACATTTGTTCCAAACAAACATCATTGAGACAACGCCAGTGGACCGGTCGTTAGTCATGCGTGCTCTCGGCGGTGCCATCACTAGCCCTTGCTCTAACGACTCGGAAAGCCGGCGCCCCACACCCACAATCTCCGGATTGTCCCTTTACATGTTGTTTCAATGGTCTGCGGTTGGACTCGCCAACGCTTTTTACGGCACTCTCTGGGAGACTGCTATTTAAGTTCTGTATTTATCTTGGCGTGTACAGTTGTCACTTTAATACAGAAACCTGTGCATTGTGTGTTATTTAGTTAGTGCTGACAGAAGGGCGACCGCCCGGACTATGGAGACATAGAGCCATGCAGCCATCCAGGGAAGCCATTAGGTCGCATGCACCGTCACTCGGACTGGCCTTAGAAGGTAGAGTTCAGTTACTCGAAGATGGCAGCTTTGAACACGCTGCCCCTCGCGCACACCTTGAAGAGTTTAACCCTGCCCCTGCCCGTAAAATGTTTGACAGGCTTAAGGCGTTCAGCAGACCCACCTTTTCTATTGTTGCTCGCTGTACTGGGTATAACACCTTCATCTTGAGTGTCATGCCTTTCTCATTGTCGTATTTTGGACTCACGAGTAAAGACCTGAATTGGTTAAGGCAAGCAGCTTCCAAGTACATCCTCAAACGGAAATGGATCGAAGCGGAGATTCTCCCGTACATCCTCCGGTATGTCGGCATCACCACATTACTTGACCCTGCGCTCTCGGCGTTGCCAACTAGCCCTTGATCTAACTATCCGAGGAACAGGCTACACCTATACCCCCCTGCACTCTCTGGGAGACTGCAATGAGGTTGGTGTTTTTTAATTCGCTGTCTTCACAGTTGTTGCTTTCAAGGAAATATTCTAATTTCGAAAGTGACATTGCGACTTTATCCTTAGTCTTTGCTGACAGAAGGGCGACCGCCCGGACAACGACCTTCGTTGAGCCATGCAGCATCCAGATAATTTTTTTTTACCAAAGCCCTCTTCTTGCACATTTGTGTGTACTTACAAATTTTCCCACTCAGGCAAAGGTGCTTTCCTTCGGGATTTCACCAAAGCCCTTCGTCTGCACACAACATCTTATTTCTTGACTTCTGCCAATTGAGAGTGTGATGATGGATTTTTTGGCCTTGTTGAATGTTTTTGACAATGTTTGGATGATGTCTGTGATGCGGAGGATGCTGCCGCTTACGATGCTGACAGGATAACGAGAAGGCTGATGAAGAAAACAAAACAGACAAGGAGATCTTTTGTTTCGTTCCATTTGTTGCTGCTGATGATGATGATGATGACCATGATGATGATGATGATGATGCTGATGATGAAGGTGCTGCTGATGATGATGATGATGATGATGATGATGGTGCTGATGATCATGATGATGATGATGATGCTGATGATGAAGGTGCTGCTGATGATGATGATGATGATGATGAGGATGACGATGATGATGATGATGATCATGATGATGATGATGATGATGATGATATTGATGCTGTAACTGATGTGAAGCATGATGATGCTGCGAGGTTGGTGATGCTGTGATGATGCTGTAACTGATGGGAATCATGATGATGGAGGATGCTGCATGATGCGGATGATGATGCGGACGCTGCTGATGATGATGATGATGCAGTATCTCATGCTGAATCATGATGATGTTGACGACGCTGTTTGATGTGAAGCATTGATGCTGCGAGGTTGGTGATGCTGTGATGCTCCTGTCTGATGAAGATGAGGACGGTGATGATGTTTGTGGAGGGGGGTGATGCTGAGGAAATGGCTGAGGCATGCTGAGGAAACCAGTGATGCTGAGGATGTGGCTGCAGCAAAAAGAGGAAGCAAGACAAGGAGGAGGCATGTCTGCGGGTGTTTAAGCTGAGGAGGCGGATGATGCTGTGGGCTGTGAGGGTGGTGCTGCTGTTGAGGATGGTGATGATGATAATAATGATGCTGATGATGCTGCAACTCAGGATGAATCATGATGGTGCTGATGATGCCGTGGGCTGTGAGGGTGGTGCTGCTATTGAGGATGGAAGGGGTTTGCCGGTGATGTGCCGCTGGTGAGGCTGGGGGGGGTGACGTGGCAGATGATGAAGAAAAGAAAACAGACCGGGAGGTCTTTTGTGTGGCTTCGTTTTGCCGCTGGCGAGGATGATGCTGATGCTGCTGCTGCTGCTGCTGATGATGATGATGATGATGATGATGATGATGATGACGACGATGATGATGATGATGATGATGATGATGATGGTGCTGATGATGATGATGATGATGATGAGGATGATGGTGCTGATGATGATTATGATGATGATGATGATGATGATGGTGATGATGATCATGATGTTAATGCTGATGATAATGCTGATGATGATAATGATGCTGTAATTGATGATGAATCATGGTGATGCTGCTGATGATGTGGGCTGTCAGTTTGATGATGCTGATGAGATGTTAAGAAGGATTTTGGACGCTGTTGTGGATGACTCATGGAGGATGCTGCTGATGATGATGCTGTTGATGATGAGCACGCTGATACTGTTTGCTGGGGGAAGTAATGGTGCTGATGATGGATCTTTTTCTGTTACCCCAGCTTTCGTTCACCTGCCTAGCACTCAAATTCACTAGGTTTATCCCAGGTTTTAGTTTTCTCCCTTTTTGTCAAGCACTGTTTAATTGAAGAAACTTTCCAAAAAATTGACAACGTATTCTTCAATGTTTGCGTTTAACAAGGGTTTGGGATCGCCGCCCGTTCGTTTAGATTTATGTTGACTTCACGGTTTAACATTGTCGGTGTTGTTTTTTTTTTCTCGGACTGTTTACATGGTTTGGATGTGTGCGTTTTTTGACTTGCGTTCTGGTTTGTGGTTCAAACAAAGCTGCAGCAGGTGCGCAGTCAATACTTTTACTTACACACAAAATTGTTGCAGTATTTTTTTTTGCATTTAAATGTTTTAGGGCGTAAAGAATGCAAGGTCTCCGATTTGCAGTGGTGTTATTTTCTTGAGGTTTGAAGCCGTGGCAGCACGAAAAAAAATGTGAAAGTGGAGACGCAAGTAAGTTTCCGAACATTCCAACGGCACATTCTTATTAGTAAACAATGCCATATGTGCCATGTTCACGCGGAGGCCGAGGAGTTTGCACATGTTTTCATTTTTGAAACTGGCAGCGTGCGCCCTGCATGGATGATAGGTTGTTGGGAAAGCCAGCGCCAAGACTTTGTTTTTGGACTGGTACAGCGAAGATTCATGCTGTCAGACGTACGTTTGGGCCCAACAGACTTCACTGCATTACGTGTATATACGTATATATCCGTTATATACATTTTGCAATGTTTCTGCAAATGAATCAAACTTTAAATTGTTATGAGGTTATTCCATGAGTTGCGTGACCCCCATCCAGTTGCTTTGAGCATCAATCAACGAAGCTCGGTACATTTTTGCCTCAAAATGTTCTGCTTGTCGAAAATTCATGCTTTTGATCTGTAAGTTGGGATTGGAGGAGTTTTTCATTCAGCAGGGTCGTCCTTCTCAAGAATTGATCCGTGTGTTGCACATGAAACAAAATTGGGTTGTGTTGTTTTTGCATCTTGAAATTATTTCAAATTCTTGCATTTTTTTCCATCGATCTGTGGTACTGTTCACCCAGGAACTGATTGGCCCCTCACTGACTTGAAACGGATACCCACTGTGCAGGACTTAGTCCTTGTAAACGGTTGAAAGCATCTCTTGTTTTGTCAACAAACTTACATACTACATTACATGGTAAAACCATAGCTATGGAAAAATCATTGAGCTGCAACCAGTGATTCGCGAGGTACAACAAATCATTCCTGGCAATGAATGAACATGGTGAAGTGTGGTATTTCATGTAGCTTGCATGGTGAATCAAAGCCAGGTACATAGCGTTGCTGCCATGAACAGCTTGATACCCGGCACCAATTTCGAAGGGAAATTGTCATGCAGTGTCCCAGTGTGATTTTCAAACACCCGGAGGCCTTGAGCTCACGCAACATGCGGAGCGGCTTTGCGCACGGGCCAGGGGTCAACCTCCTTCAGGTGAACGGGTGTTGTAAAGGTGAAGGTGGACCAGGAATCCGTGAAGTGCAGGTGATTGGGATGCTATCCTCATACGTTTTCAGCTCTTGGTATCAGAGATGGATGCTTGGCGGCAGTGCGACTCAATTGTTTCCTCACCCGAGAATGTGGATTACTAGATTTTTGAACTACAACGCTAGTACTAATATGATTAACAGTACCACGGCCAACCAATACTACTGATACTACTACGACGACGACTATCAATCAGACTTACTACCACTACTATTACGTACTACTACCAGTACTTCCACTACCCTTTACCAATAGCACTAGCAGTAGCACTATGCTACCACTACCACTACTCCTACTCCTACTGTTACTGCTGCTGCTATTTCTCCTATCCTTGCCTTGTCTTGTCTTGTCTTGTTCGTTGCTTCGAGTTCGCAAACCTGACATGTCTCGAAAGTGTACGCAAGGAGAGACGTAGGGACTGGGGACACTAGAGTGTAGCAATCGCTGAGGATGCTGACCTGAGCGCCCGGCTGTTGTAAGCTCCCCAGGTGTGGCAGGTGGAAACAAACAATCGAATAACAAAAGTAATTCTTTCATACTCGTATGTATGTATACATACATATATATATATATACACACACACGTGCATGAGTGTACGTTCAATACTTTGCCACTCTGTTGGTTGCCTTGAATTTGCATCATGCCGTGAAATCCATGCTATCTTGAAAAATGAGAATCCATAGCGTTCTGTCATGGTTCTGAGGCGGTGCTTGGCTCGTTCGAAATTTGATACCACGGCTTTGCCATCAGTGGTGCTCTGGGTGGTTGATTTCTTTGCTCTTTTCCATGAAATCTTGTACTTTTGCAACTTCACCCCTTTCGATGTTGTCCCTGATTTGTCAAACAGTTTCCAGCATTCAACTCGCATCAACACAAAGGTACAAGCCTTGCCAATTGAAGGGAAACCGCCTTCAAATCTAACGTCCGGAAACCCGGGGGGTTTCTTCCGCTGGTGGCAGCAAAAGCTTCACTGCTTCATCACGAAACCTGTGCGACAGGTGTTGGTCATCAGCTCTTTTAGACCTACGAGAGAGACTTGGAGATGAGGAACACTGAAGATGGTGTGAGCCGCTTTTTGGAGACCCAGTAGATTCATAGGAGCAGCATGCATGGTTTATATAAGTGGATGATGATGAAACAGTTTCATTTTGTATGAATCTTTGGAATCTTGGGCTTTCATGGCTACTTTTTGCTTCGAAACTCAGTTGATGGGTTTGCAAAAACGGAAAGGATGATAACATTCCAGCTACTGAAGGTTTCTGTGGGCATCTTGCTTTTGGCTCCTGATGATGAATACACTGTACCATCCTGATCCAAGCAGAGTTAGGATGGCAAAGCCATGAAACACGGCAGCCTTTGGGAATTTCTTGCCCTGCTCGTACAGGAGCTGCAAAAAGTGTTTCAAAGGCACAGCCAGTTCATTCGCCTTGCTACTCAAATTTTGCAAATTGACATCAATGAAGGATTCTTTGCACTCTCAGAATTATCGGGAGAAATCTGGAGCAATGTTTTGCAATCTCATCACGCCAGACTGGAACACGCAGCACTCAAGTCCTCAAAGGAGGCATTGGGGTCCGGGTTGTGAAATGGTGAAAGGCGGGCATGCAAATCATGTGTATATCATGGCAGATGGCGAAGCACCAGGAAGGTTGTGATGTGGGTTCTGAACCTGGTTTTGCTTGGATGACTTGGTTTTGGCCGCTTGAGATTTGGGGCCTGAGCGCACCAATGATGCTCATCAGCATTGTTCGTTATGGCCGGGGTTCCAAAATATTTTTAGAGTCGCCCATTGACTGTGTCAACTGGTGTCATCTTTGAGTCTTTTGAAGTATGTCTTGTCTCAAGGTTCTGTGGCGCTCTCACTGAAATGGAGTTTTGGTCCTAGATGGGTTTTCCAGACCTTGAAAAATCCATTGGAAGCCTCCCTTTTTTTTGTCTCTAAAATCTATGATCGATGATAGATTTGTCATGCTTCCGAGGTCCAACTTGCAACCTGTTGGTTCAGGCAATCGCCTGCTATGCTTGGAGGTCGGCTGCAAATTCTTGCAAATGCCATTTCTAGCATGTAAGAAACTCAGCAGGATGGGCCCCATGCACTTGGAAATTGCAGCCTATTCCTGTGCCCGACTCCACAGGCAAGAAAGTCAGATTTCTGGGTCAACAACAGATGATTTTTTCCACCATGTTTTTTGAGTTTTGCCTCCTTGCATCAGGTCCTCTGGGAAAGATCCTGAAGCTTCCAAAGAGCTCGTCCAGACAGATGGAACCTCAAACCTTGTGATTTCCTGTGTTTTTTTTTCTACGTTTTTCGCCAACCCGGGGACCTTCGTTAGATGTTGGAATGGGGAAATGGGAATCTGTTGGCTGAGGCTACTGTGCTCCTTGAGAATGGAACTCGGCGTCCAGAGCTGAGTAGCTATCAGCCTCGAATGGACCAGCCGAGCCTTTTCGATTCGTGGAACATCTGAAGGCGTTTCGCGATTCCTGCCTCGGGGCCTGTCTAAACCTCGATTGTCTTTTTTGCCAAAACTTCGTCATCTTTGCCGAAAGTGGTAGCTGAAAGTTGAAATCTCGTCGGAGGCTGAATTTCTATGTGGCACTCGAGCGCATCCTTGGTCAGCAGGTGCACTCTGAGATGCTGTTGAGTGCTCCAAAGGTTGACAATGAAACACCAGTCAGTTCGGATGTTTGAAGTTTCAGTTGGCAGGTTGCTCAACTTTCTATGTCGCGACCTCAGCTCGTATCTCATTGAAACCTTGTTGACTTTGCTTTGAATTAGAGGCAAGTTGCACGGCGCATGCAGCACTGTGTCCCTGGTGATTTGGAAGGTTGCTCCGTAGGGGATAGATATCGTCGGGTGCCCCAGGACAGTTTGTGCAAACGCTTCATGCAAAGTTGTGTTTCTTGCAGGTGCCGCGCTTTGCTTGTTGCGTGGTTGTGAAATTGACGAAGCCCTTCGACAAAGCGCTCTTCAGGTGCGATTTGCAGAAGCTTCGTGCTTTATGTTGGGAACAAACGTGGAGCTAACCATATAGTTGAAAAGCCAAATTTTGATGGAAAAGTTGCAGCCTATGTCACATGGAGCCATTGGTTTTGGTGCCCCCATAAGATGCTGGTTGAAACTACCTGATTGGGACCATTGGGATGATAATCATCCTATGTTTTGACCCTCCGAATGTTCCAGGCTTTGAAGATCCTCCTCGATGGCCAAGCTGTGCATATGTCGCAGCACGGCCGTCGCGCCTTACGAAAAAGGCCAGGGGGGAATCACTGGGAATATCCGTATGACTTGGTTACAAACCAAAAACATCACCTGTTCGCCCTGCAGGTTGGAAAGATCTTTTGGTGAAGACTTGAATCTGAAGGAGTCACCATTGCATTTGAATCTGTACAAGGTTAGCTTCCTTTGCATGTAGCAAAAGTGCCCATTGCATACATGGCTGCATGTCTTGTGTTTTGGCTTCTTTCAGGACTTGACAAGAGCAGACGAGAGCTGAAAATGGGCAAGATGCTCCACACTAGACATCATCTTGGTCATGGAGTCATGGTTAATGATCACAATTCCTGCCAACTTGGCTGCCCTGATTGTCGCCTTTTGTCCCCTCCTTCATTCAGTTGTTACTGAAATGAGTTCATTTTCTGAAAAAATGTATTGATCAAAGGAGATTCCACCCACAACGTCGTAGTTTTATATCCTGTCTGTTTTTGTTACATTTGTGCAATGGTTGGAGAGGTGGACATTTGCTGGCTGGTCCGGAATTACCACCATAACAATATTGTCTGATTGAAAACCAAATAAAATGAACTATGATTTTCAGACTGATGGAGTGCTCTTGTTGACCTGCTTTGCCCATGATGCCATTCTTGCTCAAGTTCTCTACGTTCAGGCTTCCATGTCCGCCCATCTTGGGCAGCTATAAATCCGACCATGGGCTTGCCTTAAGCCGGCAAACTAGTCATGTCTAAAGACAGGAAACTCATTCCTACATCATTTTTTCTGCATGTTCTCATGTTCTACAAATTCCTGTTCCCTTCAAACTTTGTAGCTTCATGGCTTCTGAAAACACGGCCTTGTTGACCACCCAACCAGGCCCTTCGGGTGGCACTTTCAGTGTCCCGGAAGGTCTCACCACAGCAGAGGCCTTGGTGCGATTGAAAGAAGATGGGACCAACACATTGGATCCGCCACCCAAAGAAGGACACCTGGGAGACCTGGGAGACCTGACGGATTGTTCGTCGAACGGTTTTTTTTCGGGGTGTTGGACCTTTTTCATCTCAAATTTTTTCGTCGAATGGATGGAAAATCCAGGCGACGGTAGGGAGGTAATCGGATGCGGCAGGAAAGTTTGAACCCAGTCCGGTAACGTCCCGGTCATGTTCCCTGTCCGATTCATGTGACAGTCACTGCTGCTGTTGTCTGGGTCAGTCCGGTTGCTGGTTGCTCGGTGGTTTTCCCCAAACAGGTCTGCGTATGGGGATGTCTTCTGAAGGATCCAACTTTCAACATGTGGCTGCGTGTTTCAGTCTTGGCTTGGCTTTGGTCAGATCTTCAGCTTGCACATCTATTTGCGCGAGTGTTCTTGCTTTGGGCTGTGGTTGACACAGCTGGGCTTAAACACAAAATTCGTTGAGGGGTTGGGCAAACCTGTTTCCATGACTTGCAGTAGGCTGACGGCATGTTGCTGTGCTATTGGGATCGGGTTCCTTTACAACAATGCCAAGAAAAAAACCAATGAAATTCAATATTGAATTGTCAACGGTGGAATTGCAGCATTTGCTTACAGATGAATACTGAAGTGGCAGTGGGGATCAAGCTTACTTGTATGTGACATGTATAATCATTCAACACCTGAATGTTTCATGTTACTACCCTCAAGAGTTCCAAGTTTATTGCACCCACCCTTTTTGCTGAAGTAAAACTCACTTTCGCAGGAATTTTACGTATTTTCATCCGACAGATGCAGAGCGTGATCTTCTTGTTGACATCAATTGCGGCTGTGGCATCGTATAGCTTGGGGGACAAATACAAGGCAGCAATCCTATTCTTTGTGGTCCTCTTTGTTATTGTACTCAACACTGTGGGTGAATGCAGCAGCCAAGATGCAGGCAATGCACTTTGTAAGATGGCAGCTCCCAGGACAGCTTGTATTCGAGATGGTAGGGAAATGTTGATTGAAGCCGCAGCATTGGTCGTTGGAGATGTGGTTGTCATTAAAGCTGGAGATGTGGTTCCGGCAGATATGGTGATTTTAGAAGCGATCGACTTGAAGACCAATGAGGCTGTTCTCACTGGTGAATCCTCTGAGGTCATGAAGTCTGTTGATCTGCAAGACCCAAAGGCACCTTTTAAATCCAATATGCTCTACAGTTCCACTGAGGTACTTTCTGGATTTGGAAAAGCTGAAGTGACTGATACTGGTATGTGCACCCAGGTTGGCTTGATTGCAAAACGATTGGGCCAGAATAAAAGCATCACAGAAAAGAATCCACTGATGTCTGCAGTCAACAAGTTGGCATCTTATCTTGCTATGGTCCTTGCTCTGGTGATTGTCTGTGCTGCTCTCGTGGCTTTCATGACTAGATACCAGGATCCGCAAAGGCCATGTGCAGAGGATGATGAAGGCTGCTTTTTGAAGACTTCATTACTTCGTGCTGTTGTCATGTCAGTAGCTTTGATTCCCCATGGACTTCCGTTCATTTGCACGGTGATGCTTTATGTGGGTTCTGCCGGAATCGGCAAAAGAAATGGTGTGGTGATGAAGGTTTCGGCTGTGGATTACTTGGCAGCAACCACTGTGATCTGCACTGACAAGACTGGCACTCTGACAGAGGGTCGAATGTCTGCCACTCTGGTCTTAGGTTTTTGCCAAGATGAAGCAACTCGTGCAACAGGAAACTCTACACGGGAATCTTCATTGTCCTTCTACCCGTTAAAGGGTTTATCCCCAAATGGCGGAATCTTTTCCACATCCGAACTCACCAAGAAGCACAAAGAGCAAATGGAGAATGAGTTTGAACCAAATATGTTGAGGCAAAACTTTTCACAGTCTGGTCTTCGTGACTTGGGAATGATCGATGAAAGAAAGGAGGCAGCCAAGGAAGGCAATCTTGATGGCCTACTTGCTGGGATCCATATGGCAGTGGCATTCCTGGCATGTCATGGTGTTGGCTTGGTGAAGAATGACAGCTGGGAGGCAAAAGGAAATCCAACAGAAGTTGCTGTGAAGGTGGCAGCTGCAAAAGCTGGCTTTTGGGAAGATGCTGATGACAGCAGATTGGCTGGGCTGGATATACCTTCCAGTGGCTCCCTGAGAGCACTTTATCCTCGCCAAGATTCCTTAGAAGTTCCTTTCAACAATGTAAGGAAGATGGCTGCCAGTATCCATGGTATCCCAAAATTAGATCGAACTTTAAGCACTGCGACCTTAGAGGAATTGAGAACATCTTTACGATTTCCTGAAGATGCCACACATTTTGCGATTCTGAAAGGTGCCCCTGAAAAGATTGCTGAATCTGTAGGTGCAATGCCACTCTTGAGGGATGGTGCTTTGGAGCTTCCAGGCCGTCAGATGGCGGAAAGTGATCATGCCTTGCTTCACCAACGCAACATGGATCTGGCGAAGCAAGCATTGAGGAGCCTCCTTGTGGCAGTGAGACCTCTTAGCTCAGCAGATATGGAGGCCAGCTTTGTGTTGTCGAAGTCGAAACCAAAAAAAACACGATTGATAGCTGTAATAATTGTACACATCTTGACAGCATTTGATATGTCAAGACCATCTTCACCGCATGAGAATTTGCATTTGTGCATCTTTATGTCACTTTGAGGCCTTAAGAGCATCATCATCTCCTGATGATCGCCTGGCTGTGATCCTGAAGACTCCTGCAATGTTGTGTCCGCTAAGCTTGTGGGGAATCTACGATCCCCCACGTGCTTCAGTTCCTGGAAGCATTGAGAAATGCCGCAAGGCTGGGATTCAGGTGAAAATGATCACCGGAGATCAGCAGGCGACAGCTGCTGCAATCGGACAACAGATTGGCATTTTGGATGACCAATGTAGAGAGGATTGCACCATGCTTTGTGAGCAACTTCATGAGAATCATGGCCGCAGAAGTGTTAAGGAGAGAAGGATTTCAAGAAGAGCGTCGGAGATCCTTCGGCAGACAGAGGACCTTGAAGTTGGTGGCAAAAAAGAAAGTGACTCCGAGTGTGTGAGTGTGCTTTGTAAGAACAAACAAACGTTTTGAAAAAACCCTCAAATAGCACAATTGGCAAATGGCACTTTTTGTAAAGTGTTGTTTGTTTCAGCAAATCATTGATGTCGCCCTAGGAGGCCTTGAAAGGTGCTGATGAATCTCAATCTTGGCTTCATCATCCTGGTCACCGTAGACTCTCTGTTCACGACACACGTGGCCCTGCAGACTTCCATGAACCTGAATTTCGCTCCGAGGAGGAGATGGGAAACGGAGAGGTTGAGACACTTTGGAGTCAAAAGTTGCTATATGTCACCTGAATTGCTATAACCTTGGATGGGCGTTTTGTTTTTGGGAAAAGCGCTATGGCTATAACTATAATCATTTTATTCCCGTGCAGGAGCTGTGTTTTGTTGCTTTTCCAAGGGTCATCCCGGTTGCGGATTCTTGAATCTTATATGCCTTACATTCCGCCATTCCACTGTGTATGTTTGATTAGCACTAGCAGGAAGAAGAAAGTCGATAGTGCTTCGAACGAAGGTTGACGGGATGGCCATATGTAGTATCTAAAAGAGAAATATATAATATACACATATATGACACATGTGTCCGCTGTCACCGTCGCTGCTTCAACTGACGATGATGATGATGATGATGATGATGATGATGATAATGATGATGAGGATGAAGATGGCGAGAATGATGATGATGATGATGATGATGATGATGATGATGATGATGATGATGATGATGATGATGATGATGATGATGATGATGATTATGATGATGATGATGATGATGATGATGATGAAGATGAAGATGAAGATGAAGATGAAGATGAAGATGGCAAGAATGAAGATGAGGCTGGCGCTCATCAGGAATAAAGCAAAGTTACCTCATCACTAGTTTTAGGTTCACTGGATATGAAGGACTGAATTGTGTCAACTATAGAAGTAGCTGCGTAGCTAAGCATCACGAGACTCAAAGAATCGAGTATCTAGGCAGGAGCAGGACAATCCGGAGACTAAGCTGCTTCACCCTCATCATCGCACAGGAGCTGCAAGCCCTGATTGGGAAAGTCCGTTGCTTTGCCCGGGCACTGCCATCGGACAAGGTGGCCATTGTGGCATCGTTGATGTCAAGTGGAGAGGTAGTGGCTATGACCGGGGATGGTGTCAATGATGCTCCAGCCTTGAAAAGTGCCAATGTGGGTGTCGCAATGGGAATTACTGGAACAGCAGTGACACAAAATGCCAGTGACTTGGTATTGATGGATGACAACTTCTCAACTATCGTGTTGGCTGTTGAAGAAGGTCGACGGATTTTTGGGAATGTCCAGAAATATGTCACCGCATCTTTGAGTCTAAAATTTGGTGAGATGCTAACTTTGATGATCTCCATTGTTCTTGGCATTGTCACTCCTTTGAAGCCTACTGTTCAGCTGCTGAACCTCTTCTTGACACATGTACTTTGCACTTGGTCCTTTGCCTTTGAAGATGCAGAAGATTACATCATGGTTATCCCACCTCGCAATGTGAAAAAAGACTTGGTTCTCAACAAGACTTTGGTGCTCTATCGATGGCTTCCATTTGTGATGTATTTTCCTATGATTGTCTACTCATCCTTGTGTTTCGGTACCTTTGGTGCAACAGGTTCCGTGAGTAATGCGAAACTTCTGGGAAGTAGTAAGCATTTGGACTTGGAGAAAGGAGTCTCTCTTTGCGAGCATGCTGGGTGGCAGACACAAGACGGCTACAAATTGGATCCTCGTCCTTTCCATTGCCAATGTCAAGTCCATGAGAAGGGAAATCCATGGCTGCCAGCAAAGATGTTTGATCAATGGGGTACCACACAGACATTCACCGTAGATTCGGATTTCTCACCTTCGCTTCATGCTGATCTCTTCTCCAAGTCAAGTACATGGACTAAAGACAAGCTTGTTTCTCCATGCAGTAAACCAGAGAATGCAGAGCGGTGGTGCTGGGCTGAACATGTTCAGACCTCTGCTAGGCCAATATTACCGGAAGGTGCTAGCTGCGTGGAGTATGGTGTCAAAGTAGGACAAAGCATGTCCTTGGTGACTATCATGCTAGGTGAAGTGCTTTCCCTTTTGAGCTTCCGCAGAGATACATGTCTCTCTTTGTCGCTCTTTCGGAATCCCTTCTACAACATGTCATTCGTCCTGAACATTTGCATGATGTTGTTTCTAGTCTACGGAAGGCAGGGCATCGCTGGACAATCTTTGTGATGTCGAAGTTCAACCCTATCCAGTTGAATCATCCATTGCAGTTTATTGTTTTGAACTCCAAATCTTACTATTCATTGATACCGATGATACCTATCTAATCTATTTATGCTTCATTCAGCATTGTATTTTTTGTTGCACACATTCAATCATTTTTTGCTTCACTTCGTTCTGCCAGGCGGCTTTCTTCAGTACTAGACTTGGTGCCACTCAGCCCACAGAACCTCTTAGTGGCGGCTTCCTTTGCCTTGACAATGTTGCTGCTCAACGAAGTGGCAAAGATCTTCTACCGCATGCAGCTGTCACGTGATCATGAAGCCATCTCCAAAAACATGAAGTGAATTTTCGTTCCACCATTGTCATCGCGCTCTTGCAGAAAAAGAATGTAGCGGCGTAGCGTTTTCTTTCCTTGTCAGTTTGTTCTCGAAAGCTGTGAAACTCCATCGATTCCCATTCCATGGCAATTGATGGATTGCTGCTTTGGGCTCAAAGTATCATCCCCGAGTGGATTCACAAGAAACTTGCTGACTCAAATCTTCTGGCACATCGTTGAACTCTCAGCAAAAATGTATCAACTTGCTTATATTAGTATCAGTTCTATAATTGAGTCCTTTCAAGGCTTCCATGGATGTGCATTGAGGAAGCTTATGTCAGAGTTGGAGCATCCAAAATCCTTCAGAATGCTTTATAACCATTCCTTAGTCGTCTGGCCATCAGGTCAGAGGTTGCAGCAGCACACGACCTATACTTTCACGCCTTCCCACGCCGAGTTCCACATCTTGGACCATGGTGCGAGGGTGAATTGTGAAGTTTTTTGATGCGAACGCGAACTCTGAAGTCAATCTTCATGTTGGGATAATCCTAGGAATAAGTTGGGGTTTCCTTGGAACTGGAGTGACTCTAAGCAATTCTTGAGGTCAGGTTGAATTCATTTTGATGTGTACAGTGTAGTCTTTAAAAAAAGATGTGGTCACGGTTCTTTTTTTGCACATCTCTGCAACCTCATGTCCGCATTGGTTTTGACTCTTGAACAGATCGGCTGGTTTGCTTCATTTCTATCCATGGCAATGGCACAGGCACGACTGCTTTGAATGTTCAGTGGTTGGCATTGTATTGTATGATTGATGCAACAGTCTCTAGAGATGGAGTAGTAGATATTTTTCAAACAAGATCCTCATTTCACTGTGTTGCAGCTCATGGTTTCTGGCTGTCTCAACAAACAACACTCAACAGGACTTTGTGATGGAAGGAGGTGGAGGTCTCAGTGGAGTATTTTTTTTGCCAAAAAATCCGTTCAACGAAATCGCCGGTGAAATCCACCGTCCCCAAGGGCTTCCTCCATTGCAGCTGACGGGAGTGACCTTTGACAAAGTTGTGAAAAATGATGATACTCAACGGGTCTGGGAGCCAAGAGGTAATGTGAAAAGATGTGGTCCCAAGGAGTGATGACTTTTTTCACCATTTTTTTTGGTGGAACCATGTCGGAAGGTCGTCTTCTTCTGCGTTGATTGGCTTGATGAGTGCGAGGAACTTGCCAAAACTTCTTTCAATCTCTAGTAATCAAGTGTTTTGGACACTTTTTCATGTCATGTACTAGTTGCTACAGCTACTCCAGCATGACTATTTGCATCCAGCATCTCGGTTGAACAGTTTTCATCAGTTTATCTGGGGGGGGAAACCTGCATCTCGGTTCATCGCAGGAGATGAAGTACGAGTTTAGGCGCGCAAAGATTTGGTTTGGCATCATTGACCTCAAAAACCGCAGGAAATCCATGAATTAGTTGTGAGAAATCTATAGTCGGCTCGATGCTTTCGGCAGCTCCTGGCTCAAAACATAGATTTCAGGAACACTGAAGCACATGGAAGATGAAATCACCGTCACATGAAATGTTTTTCCCAGAGGCACGATTTTTTTGTTCTATTTTATGCCACGTTGAATTGTTTTTTTCGGCAACTGCTAAAAAAAGCCCCCTGAAATCGGCTCGAAAGTGCTCTAAATCAAGTTCCAAGGATGCTACGAAAGTCCAATAGAGGGTCTCTTTGATCTTTGATCTCTTTGAACAAGTCCTTTCGTTCCTTAGAGGTGATTGCTTTTTATTCATCTTGTGATGGACAAACAGACCAACTGGAGGGAGACATGATGTTTTGAACACGCGGCGTTCTCTTTTTGATTTTCAGTGATGGGGTGTGGCTGCACCAAGGCATGCATGGGATGTTGGATGTTGATTTTCAAGTCGCGGTCATTTTCTTTTTGCAACACCATTTGTGCGTGTTGAGGTTTCAACCTCTGCCTTGTTTTTTTCGCATGTTTTTTTTTCCAAAAGAATTTGTGACATTGTGGTTTTGTCGTTCTAGTCTGTTACAAAAGCTTTTTCATGTTTTTGTCATTCACATTCAGAGTTCTGAGTCTCAGGCTTCAGCTGTAGAGCCAGGTGGTGAGACCGTAAGGTGGGGGGGGGAATGGCTTGGTATCATGGAATGCCTCCGCTGTTGGTTGGAATGTGTCCTTCCCAGGACCATCAAAGTGGGTGGCTTTGGAGGAGGGAAAAGACCCACCTTGGAAGAGCTTAGAAAGTTGAACGAGCCAGGAGACAGATTCACATGTGATGTTGGGATTTGGGTAGATGATGGGTAGATATTGGTGAAAGATGTGTTCCAGGGTTTCGGCCCTGGAAGTTTTTGTTGCTTCGAAAGGACCTGATGAACAGCTTGGTGGTGAGAAGAAGGTGGGACTGTGGGACCTTATTTTCCCCTTTGTCTTTGTCGAATTCCCCGGTGCCCCGGAGGCCTTTGGCAGTGACAAAGCTTCAGGCAAAGGTCTTCGCTCTGGTGCCAGTTGTTTAGAGGTCCTCCAGAAGCGCCACTCAGCCATCAAGGGAGGCAATGCACCAATTTGGGATGATTAGAAGCTCTCTCAATCATCCATTATCCATTGATTCCGGCACATTGCTCAGATGATTTCAAAGATAACATGCAAAAACCCAGAGGGGAAAACAAATGAGGCGAAGAAGCGTCTCAAGCGTTTCAAGTGGTTGAATCCTGCTTGACTGAGGATCGGTGTTGGTAGCTGTGCGCACCCGTCCCTTTAACGATCGGGAGAAGGCAGCAGCCAGTGGAGAGTGCCTCACCTTTCAGGAGTGGGTTGTGCCGTGGGCTGGATATTGTCTCCTTGCACCTGTGCTTTTGTGGTTTTAGGTTGTAGCATTGTAGCAGTGGAGCAGTAGTAGGTAGGTAGTAGGTAGCTAGGTAGCTAGGTAGCTAGGTAGCTAGGTAGCTAGGTAGCTAGGCAGTTGGTTAGTTTTTTTTGTTTTAACATGTTATTTGTTTTATTTGTTTTATTTGTTTTATTTGTTTTATTTTTTATTTTTCATTTTGTTGTTGTTGTTGTTGTTGTTGCTGTTGATGTTGCTGTTGCTGTTGCTGTTGCTGCTGCTGGTCGTGGTAGGATGCTGCTGGTGCTGCTGGTGCTGCTCGCGGTGGGTGCTCGTGCTGGTTGTGGTTGTTAGTCGTCGTGTTGTCGTGGTGTGCTTAGTGATGTGAAAGGATGCAGTGCACCTCGTCGATGGATGTAGATTATAGATTGTAGATGAAACCTTGTGAAAATGAACGTAGGTTTGCAAGAAACCCAACCATTTTTTTTTTGAGTTGTAAATGTGTACGAGGACGTGACTGGCATCACACTCCAACGCGATGATGAACGGGAACACAAGTTTGCATTCGATTGTGTTATGTCTCAAGAGATCGGTCAGCGAGAAGTCTATGCCCGGACCTCGGCTCTTCCCATCAACTTTGGCCGGATGGATGATCTTTATATCTTTTTTCTTTACAAAAAGGTGAGGGGGGCTAATTTTTTTTGCATTTTGTTTTGTCGCTTCTCCTAGTCCCCTTCTGCTCGCTGAGTACCAAAGTAGTCAGTGAGAAATGCACTTGTAGCAAGTATGAAATATGGTAAATAGCGTGGGAAATATTCTTTCTTAACGGGCATTTCTCATGCTCTTTGCTATGTAAGTATGTCATATGATGTGGAGTTTCTCCAAGGACAGGACTGCAAGACCATTACTTCACAAAGTTCTGGAGGGTGCTTGGCTCAGACGAAAGTTCCGAAGCTTTACATTCGACTGAATGCTTCCGCTGTTTCCCAAGGATACAACGGCTGCTTGTTTGCGTATGGCCAAACAGGGTCTGGGAAGACCTTCACGATGCAAGGCGTGAAAATTTTCTTGGACTTCCTTTGTTGTGACTTTTCTGTAATTCTCCATCCGTGTCTCACTAAGCCTTCGGAGACTCTGGTGACACCAGGTGTCAAACAGTTTGTCGATTGGGAATGCTTCAGGTGGCGGAGACCAGCCAGGGATCATCCCCACGCTGTGTAAAGAGCTCTTCAATGAGATTCAGGACTTCAATTTTTGTGAATCAAAGGTCCCATAAAGGATTGATGTTTGCAAAGGTTTGAACCCCCCCCGTGGGATTTTTATTTTTCCGTCAAGCCTGGCTGTAGACCTTGCACAAAATCAGACTGTTCTCATCTCGTGCTAGGAGTCAGCAGAAACCAGACACATCACAGTCGTCTGCAGTGTTTTGGAGATTTACAACGAGAAGGTGAAGGCAGGCATTCCAGCTTTAGTGACCTTCGTCCTGTTCCCAAGCGATTCACCCTTTTTCCGCCATGGAGTTGGTCACCAGGACCTGTCCATAGAGTCCGGCGATGACCTGACGATCCGGGAGGATAGTTCGCAAGGCCATATCCACAGATTTGGTCATGCAATGCAATCAATGGATTGATTGCAAGGTTCTCCATCATGACACTTCTTGTTTATTCTTGTTCTATTTCCAAATTTTTTGAATGCTTTTGAAGCCCTCCGTGACTCCGAAAAATCTTTGACTGTGAGAGCCTCGACACTGACTACGTTGAATCTGTTTGAGGTGGTCGCGGAATCCATGTTGAAGGTCTGACAGAGGCGTGGCCTGCATTTCATGCCCTCATGCAACATGCTGGATAGACGGGGGGGGTTTGCCCCACTTTCATGGGGTGGGTGGGGTGGGGTGGGGATGTTAACGTTGGGTATACCCCCACTCAACGGCCGCGGGAGGTCGTCTATTTTTACTTTGCTACATTCGTTGCACATGAACACATCTTCACTGCTACGCAACATGATGATTCTTGCACTTGAACACATCTCGGTGCTACGCAACATNGGAATGGACTGTCTTGAGGTACATACTTTACACATGTCCAGACCTAATGTAAGTCGTGTTTAAAGTTCTACGGAATGGACTGCTTCGGTGTATACTTTACACATGTCCAAACCTATATATGTTTCTTGGAAAACATGTGCGTCGCGAAAAAAACGCGCGAGGGTGGTCGTTTGTTTTCAAAAATTTTGTTTTTTTGAAGTTCGGTTTTGTTGTTTCGTACTATGATTGGATAAATTGGATCTAATGACGGTTGCAATGCAACTGCTTTTTGACCTGTAAAAACCAATGAATTCATAACATCTTCGCTCATCTATCATCCAATGGTCCGGAACTCAGCCTTACAACACAGCTTGAGCCGGGGCAAACCCCCCCCGGCTACCCAACATGCTGTTATCCTGATCCCGGTAATCCATTAACGTTAGATTATTTTTGTGCATAGATTTTTGTATACACATATGCAATATGATTTTCTGGAAGTTGCGGACGGACGATACATGATTACCGTCATGACTATGATTATATGAATATACGATGAACATGCATGATCGTATTTGTTGCATTTTAGACACACAGGACAAACAGATATCAGCCCAACTATGTTCAACTACACGTCCTTGCGACTTTCGAATGGAGTTGAGTCGGTCAGGTTCAAGTCAAAAGTGGTCAGGAGGTTTTGGACTGCATTGCCAAGGCCCTCAAGAGTTACATCGGTTTGTTCGTCGTGTTGAAACCAGAATTGGTTTGTGTTTTTGAGTTGAGCTCGCAGGCTCAGCAAAGAAGAGCAGTTGGCAAGACGAACATGAACGAACACAGCTCACGCTACTCGGCTTTCAAACAATGGTTCACTGCAAAGATTGGATGTTTCCGTAAGAAGGGTGTATACATATATCATGATATATAGATTCAAAGACGAATCATCGACCAGAGCATCCTGCATTGCTGTAAGATATGGTGTGTCTAAACCGTTTGAGACTCTACTACCCAGTTGTACGGGGATTATATGCAAGCCATCATCAGGATCCCTATTGTCCAATGAGTATCCAATCAGTATTCCATACCGTCTCTGCTCATTTGTTTGGAAAACATCTGGGTGAGGTTCACACTCTGTTGTGACGTTGCGGATTGGTGCTTGTGACTGTGATGATGTTGACGCTGCGACGTATCTCGTCGAACGTCGAACTGTGAATGTCTCGTGGGGGAAAAGATGAAGAACCGCCACGGTGCGAAACTGTATACCTGAGAATTTCGCCCCTCAAATATCAAATTGTTGGGCGAAAAGGCAACGTCTACTTAATTGAAGTCTATCTAGATTTTGGACTGCAGTCCAGAAATATCCGAAAATGAAATGAACACATATCCTGAATAGAAAGATATAGACAAATTATGACAATCAAAAACTCATGTCAAAAATAAGAGTTGTAAAACACATCAGGATCATCAAGACCGCAGCATGCGTAGCATGCTGTACACTCGAGGCTCACGGTTTCGAAGTTGCATCTCATTGACCTGGCGGGCAGCGAGAGGCAGAAGGCAACAGGTGAAAAGCTCAGCCATGGGTGTTACTCAATCTTACTCGTATTGGTGCTTAGGACTTAAAGACTTGAAGATTACAGAATCAATGTGAAACCAATCAAACCAATCAAACCAACTAAACCAATCAATCATTGAATCGAAGTTATGAACCAATGTGAGGTGCCACAGGAGATCGCTTAAAGGAAGGTGCCTGTTGAGATTTGCTGGTCGATTTGGATTCCAAAAAAGGTGGTCCGAAATGGCTGTTTTGAAGGTGCGCAGATCAACCTCTCACTTTCTGCCTTGGGAAATGTGATCAATGCACTTACGGAGAAGAGCTCGGGAGGCTGGGTATTTGAGTGATCGACATCATGAGTTCCAAACAGAAACTGAGTCGAAAACCACACCAGAAACGATTTTTGTTGCGGAGGTCGACACGTGCCCTACCGAGACTCCAAATTGACACGCTTACTGCAGGATTCTCTAGGAGGAAACTCCTACACTGTCCCTGGCCAGCATTAAAAATAGAAGTGATAAGAAGATTCTACATGAAGTCCATCGAAGTTCACAAAATCTGAGAATATGTGACTGCCTCCTTTTGTGTCTAGACGATTGTGGGATCCGACTATAGGAAGATTTAGGCTAGGGCCTTTTTGTTTTGACTTTGCTGACTTCAACCTGAAGTGTTCAAGATGTACAAGGCTCATGAGGACTCTGATCCACGTTCCTTGCCTCCAGCCCATCTATTTTCCGCTTAGGTTATTATTTGCAATGTATCTCCTGCCAAAATCAATGCTGAAGAGACTTTGTCCAGTCTACGCTTTGCAGAACGTGCGAAGAAGATTGAGAACAAGGTGCGCGGGGAAGATATGGGGGTTTTTGTTTTGCATGTGTCTTTTTTTGAGATTTTTGGGCGACTCCTTGATATCTTTTCATGACCTAAGGCCGTTGTGAATCGAGATCCCAAGGGTGAGCGAATCGTGGAACTGCTCCAAGAGAATAAGGCCTTACGAGCCAAAATAGCAAGACTGGAAGCTCACATTGATCGTTCCTGGGCTGTCAGGTTAATTTGAAAAGTTTGGGGAGCTTTGTTCAGATCATTTGAGATTTCTAAAATTGATGTTTGACCTGAAAGGCATTGCAACGATTTTGTGCAAAATCTACGGATGGGCCTGTGCTCAGGTCTTGAAATGTACTACAATAAATGAGAGCGGCAGTAGACAGATGTTTTGAAAGGTAATCGTAGATGGTGAATGATGTTGACATGTCTGTCATAGTCAAATCTTTTGAAAGTGCTGTTTACTGCCTTGTGGGATCTTCTGAGATCTTTGTCGGTGAGACAAAAAAAGGTCTCGTGTCTTTGTGTCCTGTTTGTCCCAGAAAGTGTGACATGGGATTTTAGAGGATTTTTAATGCATGTGAATCCATCAAACTACAAAGCTGCATGCTTTGCTCCTTCTTTGTGGCACGTTTCTGCTACAAGGGGGGATTTTGAGGCTGCCCCTCAATTGGGAAGTCTTGCAGCCAATTTTTCCGGCTGAAACATCATGTGCCCGTGCCGCCATAGTTGCGAAGCAGTACTATCAGAGGGAAACCTACCATTCCTCGTGAAATGTTGAATTCTTCCTGGTGGCATTGGTGGCATTGGTGGCCAGCCACTTGTACAGGGTAGCTTCAGACAGAGAGCTCTTCACGCGTCTCGTCAAATCAAATCGTGCAGTTCCAAATTTGGCTCGTGGACATGTGGCGGACATGCGTCATCCAGGATAGGCAAATCTCACAGATGCACTTAGTAAGGAATTGTTGATTTTGCCAGGAAAATGGCCATGCAGAGGTGGCAAGTGGCACCGCTTCGCTATGCCGAGGCAGGATGTAAATATTGAAACATATTACATCTTATATTGTATTGTTGTAGTATTAATGTATAGTATTTTGAAGAAGTCAAACAAAAAGGAAAACCTCAACAGAATTTCTGTGTTAGCAGTGGTCATATTCCCAGTATCTCTGTCAGAATCGCTTGGTTCTTCCAGGTGAATTGTGCCAAAGAGAAGGTGCTGTGCAACAAGGAGGGAGTTGGGGAGCCCAGCCAATGTGGACCCTTGTGGATTTTGTGCTAATTTTCGTCTGAATGCTAGTAGACTTGCTCAACTGCTGAAGAGACGCGGAGATTGAGTTTTTTCCCCGTTACTCTTTGCAGGCTCGAACAGCTCATGTCAAAAGTGTTTTTCGTGCAACTTTTGAGTTGGTGCACATGGTGTGTCCAATGTGGTCCCACGGAGTTTCTGGATTGCGACTGGGACGATGATTGGAGAAACTTTCGCCTGAAACTTACTGAGAATGTGCAGTTAGGCTCTCCCAAAAATACTGAGTTGGCTAGAGAGGCCGAAATTTTGCTACAGAGCAATTGGCCTGCATTGCAGCCAGATGATAAGGCTATCTATGGCATGTCCTTGGCCATGCAAAGTTTTTTCTTAGGTTGTAATTCTGGACCTGGGAAAAACTTGGACCCGCCATTTTGTTTATATGGAGCCATTTGTGCATTGTGGGTGTCTGCTCGACATGGACATCCAGAAAGAAACAGATTGCTGACACACGCGAAGTTTCTGTTGGGAGATGTTTTTCGTTCTGCCTTGGACTTCATGGAGGGTTCCTCTTGGCCACTGACATCTATCGACATCTTGGCGAACGACGTGAAAGACGTCCAAGGCTTCAGATTACCCCATGAGCTCCGAAAAACATATCATACACCACAGGGGATGCATGTGGGTGCACAAATCAAACAACCTGTCTTTATGGTTTGGGAGATTGGAGTACATGCCAGCTTATCTGCTGAACCTTTGCAAATGTGGGCCAGGATTTTTACCACTGTGCAACTGCAACATCGAAATCTGATTCGGGAGCAGTATCCCCAGTGGTTGCCCAACAAATGTGAGACCTTGTATGGACACCAAAGACTAAGCTGTGATGATCGTGATGATGACATCACCCAGCTTTTTCGAGAGCGAATCCCACAGAGTGCTACCTCAAAAGATCCTGTGGAAGATATGGCTTCCTTTGTAGCAGAGTTTCAACAGAGATTTGTCCGAAGGACTGAGAAAGTAGATCTATTTTTGTGTACAATAGCCTATTTGTGCCTTTTGGTTGAGCCTTTGAACAAACCCATCATTGGATACTTTGGACATCCTTTGCTCTTCATGGTCCCTGATGTGGAAGAGACGCGAGAAGACTTCTGGCATCAGTTCGTTGGAATGGCCAGGAGAGCTTTTTTTTAAAGGTGGTGACCCAGGCGATTTGCGCACGATGAATCTATTCATCTATTCAATGCAACTCAATCACCAAAAATCATTCCACATCGACACATAGCTATATGAAATCATTTGGAGCCACTTCGAACACATCTTTGGATACACCAGGCCAGCTTGATTTGTTGCCCGAATCTGATCTGTGTCGGTGCAACATGCAAGGAGTCGTTCAGTGGCTTTTGCAGTGAGTGATCCCTTTCTACAGATGCAGTATGAGTATCAGGCCAGTTGAGCGGATGAAAACCCTGGTTATTTGCTGTATATAGGGGATTATACTGTTACTACTTATAACCAGTTTTATAGGGATTTTAACGAGCCATTCTAAGGATCCTGTCATGAAGCAATCAGTATCAGAGTGTCACAGTTTTTCGACTCGTTGATCTCAGGTGGGAACTCGGTTAGAAGCGATTCGAACCCATGCGCTCTACACGGCTGCGACGCATTTTCCTGTAAGGACCAAGGAGGTGGATTGTCTAATAGCCACCGTTGTGTACAGGACAAACTAAGATGGATAAATGAACTTTTTGAAAGTGCGAGTCACAAAGGTTGTGAAGGATTTTGCAAATTGTTGCTAAGTTTCTTATATTACTGTATATTTTGTATAGTTTTATATTCATTTTTCAGAATTCCTATTTTTTCACCGTTTTTTTTCCCCCACAAACCCAGCCAGGTCCTGGTCTTGGATCGTCCTCACGAGTCGGTTTTGATGTGTTTGATCCGTCGCTCCATGGGGGACGATCTCCACGATGGAGAATGGCCAATGGCTGAAGGGCGGCTCCGGGCTGCCATCAGTGCAGAGTATCCTTATCGCTTCATCACCCGTGCCTCGGTGAGACTAAGGATCCCAACATTTGAACATGTAGGGACTACAAAATGCCACCTGGTTCAGGAGGGAAGTGTTTTGGCAATATGTTTGTGTTGGGAGCTTTTCTTGCTAACATTGGCAGGTAGTCTGAATTTAAGGCACAAGTTTGTTGCACATTTTGTAGCTTCACTGCAGTTGAGGATCATTGACAGACAAGAAGTTCAAGACTTTCTCGCAATTCCGTGCTGTGGTGTTATGGGCCTATGACATGGATTTGATAACATTCTACGAGTTCTACAGCATGAACATGCCACTATTCATGCCATCACATCTGTCGAAGTACATGTTCCAACAGGAGGGATGAGGGATTTGGTGTGAACATGCCACACTGCTGTGTCCAGAATAACGGAATTGATCTCTTGCTGATTTTTTCCCTCCTTACAGCAGCATGATGGGTGGAAATGCAGTGTTGGGAGTTTCAGAAAGAACCGGCAATGTTTCCAATCCAAGATTTGTGCTTTTCGTACTTCGTTCTGGCATGTCTGGCTGTTGTAGATGGCTGTGTCATACACGTTGCTTGTGCAGGATCATGGTGCCTATGATTACCAATGGAAGAGAAGAAGATTAGATTTTGAAGCAGAGTTGTGGCCAAGAGATGCTACTGAGTCCTTGCTGCAAGACAGTTTCGCAGATGTTTCGGTTGGGTGAACACACGGCAAGCGAATGTTGTAAACATTATAAGCTTGAGCCGAACCATGTAGTCGTTTGTTTCCACCTCTGATTGGAGTCAGTGCATTGAATCTTGGGCAGTCAACATGTATGTAAGGATGAGTCTGAGTCTGCTATTAGTAATCTTGATGTAATCTTGTCCAAATTAAGGAATCTCCTTTTCAAGAAGCGAACTTGGATGCTGTGCGAAGAATCCTGCCATTTACTGACTACTTTCGATTTCCGCATGTGATCTACTTCGATTCTATTCCAGATTTGCTGACAAGGACTCGGGGGAAAAGGTGGTTTTTCAAAGGATTGATTTTTCGCACTCTCACAAGATGCAGGTTGCCTGAGACCGACTTCATGGCTGTTTCCCAATCAATGGTACAGCCGACATGTTTTGTGGTGTCCATTGTCAGTCCTTGCCAGCTTGAAGCAATGTGAAGCTGTTGAGCCAGGCCAGTTTCAATCAAGACGCTCTGATGGAAACCTCAAGTGCCTGGCAGCGCTTGCTGAAACGGGTTGACGTTTCCGTCCCTCAAATTTGATTGATGCCAAGGGCCAAGACTATGTTTCGCTTCCCCGTTTTACTATCGACAGCTGCTTCACCTACTGGGCATGAGCCATCCAGAGTTCCATGAAGTTGAATCGAAGGCCTCTAGTGTACTGCACCAGTACAAGGACTTCGCGAAGTGCTGTGACACTCAAGAAGTGGTAAAGTTAAGAAGTGGTAAAGCTTTGAACTAGGCATATGGGTGATGTTGTTTCCTGAGCTTTGCGTCTCAAGCATTGTCAGTGATACAACAAGGACGACCCAATCAACTAATGGGCCAACTTGCTCCGGACGTAAGATGAGAAGACAGAGAAATTGAAGGAGTCTGAGGAGCCTGTTGGCCAAACATGATGGACAGCTTAGAGGGATTGATTGTGGATCACCAGTCGTCGCCATGTGAGATTCACATAGCGACGTAGCACAGCATGGACGCTGTGGCATCGACGGCGCAAGTCCAAAGAAAGCGAGTCCAAAGTCTGGGAGCTGTGAAGTCTCGTGAAGTATGCCATGGAAAGCTCAGCATCATCAGGGTATGCCATGTTGCATGAGTATAGCTATAGTCCGAGAGTACACTTAGAAAACTTGGTATACTTAGTCTACAGTGTCTACAGAAGTATGCTTGTCATTTTTGAAATCATGATTTCACTGTGAAAGGTTCAGACCTATCCCAGCGTCAATCGCTACGTGAATGGAAGGAGGGTCCAGGCAGGGCGTTAAATTACGGGTTGCTTCCATGTTCAACTTCCAAGATGAACTCCTTGACAGGTATGGCAAGGTGATCTGGGGAGCCCTAACCTTCAAGTGCAACAGAAGGAGTTGCTGACTTGGATTCGCTCATCCTACACAGAGGTAGAGAAGGTGCCAAGGGGAATGGTTGAAGCCTAATTCAACGAACGGGGATTGAATAATTTAGTTTCTTCTCATCTTTTCTCGATTTTTTGTCTGTTCTATTATTCGATTGACCTAGGCAGGAATTCAGGATGTGCGCTTCCTAGTCATGCTTGACACTTTTGAAAGACACAACCCGCAACATTTTGTGAATTTCTGTGCAACTTAGTTTCAGTGTTCACTTGTGTTTTCGAGGATTGGCATTCTAGTGCAACATGAGTGTCGTGGGAGCTGCAGCAGCCGGGCTTTTAACATTGATCCCCCTAGGAGCCTCAACGTCGTATGTAGCCATATGCTGAAAACCAGAGTTCAACAAACTGTTGATACTGAAAACGATTTCGATTAAATTGATGGAAGGTAGACTCACAGACTTCAAGCTACAAAAAAGTTGTCTCTGAGAAGGGTGCACCATATTGATACGGATTTGCAATAGTTTTATTCAGTTTCTATTCCAGGTGTTTCCTTGTGTAGAGGGTCCGTGGTGCGGGGAGGCTTTGTTGAAGCCACCAAATTCAGGGAAATTCACAGATTTGTTGGCAGGCAGATCAAGAAGTTGAGGAGCAGATGGCCGAAAATTTTCGTGTCTGTACTGCGATTGGAGATATACATCGAATGGACATGTTTTCTGGAAGGGGAAGGGTTTCAAGGATTGAACAGCTCAAATTCAACTGACGACACATGTTTTGCATTTACATTTGCTAATGACACGTAGTTGTGTTCAGTTTGGCAAGCTTCGAATCCTTGGTGTGTCACATGCATCGTTTCTTGTCACCTTCGGAGTTGGGTTTCGGACGACGTGGTCGTCCGAGGATTGGCCGTTGACCTCGTAGCGAGGATGCCTGGCTTTTGGTGTATCTTTAACTTCAAATCACACGGTGTGGAAGGATTCATTGGCCAAAAAAGGTTGCTAATTTGTGGATCAACAAAATGTCAGAGTTATCTGTGAGCTGAGGTTCTCGCAGCCTTGCTTCTTGCATTTATCAAATTGTGCATGAACATGATAAGGCCTTTCGATTTTTTTTGTCGGACCGTTTTCGAGAAAAAGAGTTTGCTTTCATTTACTTTCTCTCGCAGTTGGACTTTCTGTCTTGCTTTCCAAACTGGTTGCCTAAAAAATCCGCTGAAAAGAGGTCAGCTCACAATGCTTTGGCTGAAACTGACAAGGCGGAGGAATTTCGGGGGAATTTTGTTTCAGTTGATACCAGCTCCACTTTCAACGAGGCGAGACATGCTCACCTCAAGGAGGCGAGAACGAGATGAGCTCGTAGCATTGTGGAAAGCCTTGTAACCGATGTCATTTATGATGATAGCGATCATCTATACATTTCATATACAATAGTATACATATTAGCACTTATTTACAACTTCTTTGTCGACTTCTTGCAGTCTTTCACCGTCCCAACTCCCAGTTTTCAAAGCTCAGAGTTTTCGAGAGAATTCGCGAAAATCTCAGCGACGCGGACCTGTTTTCTGCGCAAGTTCCAATGTAGACAGCTACCCGTCGCACTTGGAACCGGCCAACCATGAGTTTTTCAAAGTTACTGTAATGATTGCGTTTCGGACCTGCCCAAGTTTCAATGTGACAAGTACCTGATTCTCGCCGTCTGCACTTGCCACCTCACAAGTCTACTTTTGAAAGCAACATTTCGTGGACTTCTGCACCTGTTACTGCCGAAGTTGCATTTTGCAAAGGTAAACGTCTCGCAAATTTTTGCGATTGAAACGGGCCAACCGTCACTTTTCAAGAGTAATTCTGTTTCTCAACTGCCAACGTCTGCGTTTGGAACTGGCTAAGTTCCAGTTTTCAAAGGTAATCGTTTGTCAAATTCCTCCGACTGTCATGGAAGGGCCACAGCGAGGCCAACGGATTGCCCCGGGGTGAGCATCTCTATGTATACAGTTTTGATTTTTTGGAATGTATTCATCAGCGCTAGAAGGATCAAGGCTTTGGCCAAAGAGATATCTTGTTTCTTGTCATAGCTTGTTTTGGGGCCTTGTTTTGTTGGATTGACTGCTTGGGTTGATTCAAATTCCGGTAGCTGATTCTGGCTGCAGCGGGCTTGTCCGGGACTCGTTTTGATTTTGCTTCTTCAGGCACGATGCTTTTTGGCATCTTGTTTTCTTTCGTTGGAGGGTGGATTAGCATGTAAAATATTTATGCAAAGTTACAGAAATCTTGGACAAGATTTGCGACAGGCTTACGAACATAATGGCTCGCTCTCCATTGGCTTCTCTCCTGTTGCTGGCCGCAGCCGCCTTCATTGTGGGGCAGCTGTCCACCTTCGTCCCAAGCCCCCAGCAGGTCGCACGAACAGAGATGCAACAGGCCGGTCGCGTTACGGAAGTTTGAACTTAAAGGCAAGTGTCACTATATGCAAGGATGTGCCAATCATGAAACTCACTGAAATTGTGAAAGAAACTGGAGAGACTGACATCCAAAATTAGTTTGCTGGGAGATGATAAATGCTTATACAAGGTCTGTGAGTGAGTTCTTATCATTGACCCAAAAACTTTCTTCTAGCCACAAATCTTCATTAACTCTTGTTGAGCAACATTCAAAAGTCTTGTACAATCTGTGTCCGTCGCTCTCTCTCTCTCTCTCCCTGGCCGATCATTCTTGATGTTTTGGTAGGCCCAGGGTGCAGTTGTCGCTGCTGGCTTGGCTGCGGCTGCCATGCCAGAGCCAGCTTTGGCAGCAAGAGTGGAAGAGGAGGACGAGGCATTTGTCTACTGAATTGAGGGTTCAAACATACTATGTACACAAGCATGCACAGTCATGATTGTTGCACATGCTTGTGCCTACCTGTGCTTGTTTCATTCTCTACCCTTTTCTTTTTTGGTCCTGGCATTGGAAGGTGTACTTTCCATGTTGAGCGTGTAAATGATGAGAACAAATTCCGAGAGAACATCACAAGTGCTCATGACATGGACTCTCCCCAACATATTGATTTCAAAGATTGAAATCAATCAACGAAATGATATCTTTTTTGATAGAAATCATGTTTGGGACAAGCTGATGGATATGTATGGATATGGATGTGGATGCTTGATTGACGTTGTGGGCCAGGGCTTTGATCTCCGCATTCTTGCAGTGCTTGCTTTGCCCCTCTTCGCTGTCTCCTGGGCACTGTTCAATGTTACCTGGCACCAACAGTGTCATGTTGAGAAGTTGAATCAACATCAAAATCATCAAAATCATCACTTGGAAGGTGTGGCGAGTGGCCTTCCGACAAGTGGTTCGTATTGGTGAGAGTGCCAAGGTGTGGTGGAAGTACTCCTCTTGGATTTTTTTTGGATGATCTCATTGAGGAATAGCAGAAGCCATATCATTCATGTCCTGCATGTATCTCCACTTTGAAATGTTCAGAACTTCGGCTCAGTCACTTTTTCCGTGTTTTTTTTCTCAGTCTTTTTCTACAATTGCTAAAAGCATATTTGTTTCTTGGACTCATGGTCGAGAAAAGCCTGTCAGGGCAACGCCATGTGAGTGCGGCGGAATCTGAAGATTTTTTCGAGAACCACTTCCTGTCAAAGGTTGTGGAAAGATGTGTCACTTCTTAGAGGGTAGAAAGATATCCGCATGTTAGTTGCGGCTTGTCAGTGAGAATTTTTTGTCTCCCAAGACCACAGACATTGGACGTGGGAAACATAAGTGACCTCAAAAAGAAGCGGATTTGCCAGCGCCAACTCTGCGCCAAAGACTCCGGATGGCCCAAGGGCCCAACTTGACTCGAAATCGACTCAGGAGGCGCTCCATTTGGCCTTCAGGCCGTCCTGCAGGTTAGCACGAAGGTTGCCCCAAAGCTGGGTTGGAGCCTTACTCACACCACTCAGATTGCCTGGAGGTTTGTTTGATACCAGTGCCAGGAAAGACCAACTTGATAAATGTATTTGGGTGCTATCTGCAAACACATGTGATCCCATCTGCATTGGGGCAGAGATAAAGTGAGGGTGTGAGGATGTGAGTGTTTTGAAAGTGCGAATGATGCTGAGCTCACATATGCTCACATTCTCTGCTGGTTGCTGGTTCGGCTTGTGAAGAGATTGCTTGGTTTTGATTGATTGTGTTGAACTTTCACCTCCATGATGAGGACAATCTTGTCAGGTCTCGTTCGGCTGAGGCCCTTTTGATGAGTCCAAGAATGCACACCACTCATAGGCTGATGGTGCAAAGTCCCAAAATGTGATGATGTCATGATGATGTCATGATGATGTCACGTCTTCTGCTCCAAAGTGATCAAAAAATGAGATGCTGGCAAAGATGAATTGGGTAAGCCTCAAACTTCTCCGACCCCTGGGAATGAGGCGTCTGAACCTGTGTCATGATTCTGAGCTGCAACGTTCTTGGTCACGGTGATGACATGCTTTGGCAGATTGATATGTGGACGGCCGAGATGAATTGAGAAAACCTCAGAATGTTTGCTGACCCTTTGTGGGTGTGAGTGTTTTGAAAGTGCGAATGATGCTGAGCTCACATATGCTCACATTCTCTGCTGGTTGCTGGTTCGGCTTGTGAAGAGATTGCTTGGTTTTGATTG
>DF243560.1:0-38020 GCA_000507305.1 Breviolum minutum Mf 1.05b.01 | reverse complement strand
GCCCCCCAACTTCAAAGTTGTTTCTTTCGGGTTGTCGCCGTCGGCCTTCAGAAAAAACAGCCATTCAAGTTAGGTGCGTTCAACCCTTTTCAGTTGCAACTTTGAAGTGGGGGTTGGAGGGGGCTACGAACGTTAGAAGCTTGTCACGTGCCATGGCTGTTTTTTTTGAAGAACCCGGTATCATATTCCAACCATGAATTTTTCAGGGGTAAACTCGCTGTTAGGTTTCAAGGACTGCAGCTCTCATTTTGGAGATGACTACCTTGAAAGGAACAAAAACGATCAATCTTTGACTGAATTTGCTTGAATCATTTCCGAAGCTGTGATCGAAGTCCTGGAAGGCAAGGCTTTTTTTGCCTTTGATGGCTATGATTTTTCTTATTCCAATTGTTCACACAGTCCAGTGCACTATTGCAGCGGATCGCTACACACAGGGTAGATTTCACGGTGTTGCCGGGTTCCAAATGTATCCAAATTGTGATGACATCTTAAGGTGATCAAGCATTTCACAAGTTGTAGTTGTAGAATCTTAATTTTGACCCCCCCCCCATTTCTGCCAGGATTTTTTTTCGAAGTTTCATGCATTTTTTGATTTCCAAAATCCGCCAGCAAAATTCCCATTGGTTTTTTGGTAGGCAAAATGCATGGATCGCATGTACGAAGCACATCAGATCGTGGTCAAGGCCGGATGGAATTCTTCAAATCCACCACGTAAGAGAAGAGCAGGTTGCTTGGGACCCACCAGATAGGGGTAAAAACTATGAGGTTAAGAAAAAAAATGATGGTTTTTGAGTTATTGACCACTGAAAATACGAGGAATTCAGTTTTAACATGTTTTAACCAGAAAATTGAGGTAATTCTCCCACCACTTGAAAACTATGAGGTTAAGAAAAAACAAACACATCCTCAATTTGCTCTATAGGATTGGTATTTATGAAATTCGACGACTTGATTCGATAGGGTGGGATTGACATGCTCAAATTTCCAGATGCTGCTGCTTTGTTTTTTTGTTTAATGTTCCACATGGGATCCAGATTCCCAAGGCTTGTATCAATATTTTTTTGGGATACATAGATCAAATATGTCCATTCTATAAGCAAATTTCACACTTTGAGAGATGTTTCTTGAATCCAACTTGTTCGAACATCCCTGTCTATATATTGAGATGACCAGTTGGCTGGTGGTTTTAGATATATATATATATACATTGTATATTTTCACTCCAATTTGCATATCTTGTTTCACTCCATTATAGAGAAGGTGCACTCATTTGACAAGTATCTTTTGTCAAGGTGCTTCAAACCACCAGGATGTTTCCAAAAATAGTGGGTTTTTCCCCCCAAATCATCCATTTTAATAGGGTTTTCCATTATAAACCATCCATTTTGGGGTACCACTATATCTGGAAACACCCACCAGGATTATGCTGGTGAATTTTGCTTTACTTTGACCAAACTTAGCAACTGAGTTCCTATTGCCACAGACTGGCCCTGCGGAAGTTGCGAACTTTTAGCCTCAGTTATCCACCAGGAAAATCGAAGCACCCAAATCACAACACTAAAAACATCTCGGCAAAAAAAACCACCCCTTTTTGAACAAAAGGGAGGTACATATATATTTTCAAGTGCATTTCATGAGTTGTTTGTGGCCACAACATAAGGCACATCTCCAAAATTTCATTAAAACATACATACTCACACAGAACTTAAGGGTTCATAAATTGTTCCACCTTTTTTTTCCCAGTCCCTTCATTTAGGTTTTGAAGGAACATCATTTTCACCTGCCCGGGTTGCCACCAGGCGAGTGTGGAGATGGCACAAAACCTAGCCTCGCAGGTGGGGGGGTTTTGGGGTGACGCTTGGAAGAGGAACTTCATAGCAATCAACTTGTATGGATATGATATAGATAAACCTATATAAATCCCATTGTTGATGAATAAAATTGTATTGACTCGATATATATATAATATATATATTATAGATAAATCCCGTTGTTGATGGTTCAGAAATCCTGATAGCTAGTTGGTGGTCATTTGAGCATGCACCCATTTTCACGAGCATATATAGTTTCAACTGGGTTGCGTCCACCACTTAGCTTATGTATAGGCAATTCTCTTGATTTCAATTTCTTCTAGCTTAGTGAAGAATTCTTCTCTAGAATGTGATGATGTACACTCCCGGGAACAAACATTTTCCCTCCCAAGGCAGTTTCGAGGGTGATTTTTTTCTCAAGGTGCATATATTAGTTTACTGGAGGGTAGCTACATCTAATACATGTTCTTTATGCACTTCACATGCATTTTGGCCAAATAGATAGATACATGTACGGAGGATATACTCGTGATAGGAAGTGTCTTTTCAAGGGAACATTTCCTAAACCATTCCTTGGGTTTTTTCAGTATGAACCAACGCTGAGTGTGAAGGGAATGGCATGAGTCGTTTGGTAGCTAATGCTGTTTCTTTGCTCCCGGGGGGTCATTGGTCATCCTTTTTAAAGGATCCTGGTATGGTTTGACCTCCGAGGAAGTATGGGGGTATCAACACCTACCAGAACATGAAAAAGTAGTCCTTCCACAACCTGGACCTGATGACACCATCCTGCTACCGAATTCCAGCCGATTCATTGAGGATTCCAAACAAAACCACGGAAAAAGTTGGCAATTTGAATCACAGGATTTTAATCCTTTGATCTTGATTCATCCTTTTTTTGATTTACCCAAAGGTCTTTTTGGATCTCTCTTGGCGTTCCATGTTTTTGTTTTCAATGTGTTTTTCCCACAGTTTGTTGTGAAAATGGAAGAGATACCCCCTGAAGTTTAACAGCTCGCCCCTGAAAAATGATGGTTGGAAGAATACTTTCCTATTGGGTTTCGGTAACTTTTCGGGGTCTATGTTAAACTTCGGGAGGGTAGTGGACAGGATTTCAGTTGCCTCCATCCCAGGAGTGAAATAGTCGTCTGGCTTGCGGAAACCGAAACCTCCGCCCCAAAGCTGCCTGGCAGCTCAGTCGGGATGATGGTGATCACATCCTTTAATGTTGGACCTGATTTGTTTTGGGGAGGTGACATTTTATAGGAATAGGCTATGGAGATGAGTTGTTTATAAGACAACTTTGCAAAGATCAGGGTGATATATGTTATCTGACATGTTTATGTACAGACCTTTTTGGCAGAGAAACCAATTCTTCTAGGTGTCCGCAATATGCTTGGGCCCAGAAAATGCTTATGCACCTTTTTATGGTTGGGCAATTTTAGTATATTGGAATCGCAAAAAATACTCAAAAACCCCATCATACCTCACTGAAGTTTGTCATACCAAAACTTGCGGAAAGGTTTCCTTGAATGTGGGGGCCTCATTTTTTGAAGATGTTTCCAAGTGGACAATCGTGGAAACCACCAACCACACCCCCCCAAAACCAACATGACAATGGTACATCACCATTTTTGATAGGAGATACATCTTCAAATGGTTGGTTTTCCATTGTCATGTCAGTTTTTAGGCGCAGTACATATTAGATGAGCTCGGATTCACACGTTCAGGAGTCAGAGGTGCAGTGGCGCGCTGCCTGAGAAGTACAGAAATCATGTGAAGGACCTCACTGCCTTGAAGAGATATGAATTGCACAAATGATTTTGCAGATGAACAGAATGTAGCCTACTTGGACGAAATGGGAGAAAAACAAACCAAAGTTCTCACGTCGGGAAGCCACACTTTTTCGGTGCAATCACATGATTCGTGGAGATTCGAATTGAGTTGATATACTGAGCAGCAAGATATGTTGAGTTTGTTAAAGCTACAGGGTGGGCCAATGGATGAGTTGTGTCTTTTTCCAACATAAAACCATTCATGATGTCAGATGGAAAACTACTAGGTGAGCTAAAAAAGGCTGATGAAAATGAACTTGTAGTCTTTGAAAACATGGGCCCCGTGCCGATGGAGGCGATCTTGCAAATCATCTAAAGTACTTCAAATGAGTGGCGGTACACGTATCTATATACTTCTTCTTTGCACAGCTAGGCGATAGAGTAAAAAAGATGTTTCATTTCCCAAAAAAGATGTTGCCCAGACTCAAAATGGAACCCAGTCCTTTTGAAAGCATCATTCTTTCAGCTGTCAGAGCTGTACCTGGTGTATTCATCGTGGGAAGGTCCTCCAATGGATTTCTGTTCCAAATACCTGACCACAGGGACCGTCGACAATCTGCTGGACTCAGCAGATGGAGTTGAAACTGTTAAGATTCTATGATGAACATAGCATGTCACCCAATTTGATATGGTCCATTGAAATGTCCTTAAGACATTGCCGAAATTGTATCTTCTAAGACACTAAGCAAAAAAACGCATGTTGGAATAAGATTGCTTTGCTGAGTCGTTTCTGGAAACACTTTGCTGAGCAGAATCGTTGAGATCGTTAAATGAGATTTTGAGAGTTTCATAGAAAAAATAGGGGGAAGGGAATGAGTGGCTGATGGTGCCAAATCTTGAGCTGATGTAAAAAGCATGAATTCTGTAGAATTCTCAAGCTTTGTTCGTTGTATAAACAAGGTTTCCTCGTTGTGTGATCGTATGACAAGAGGGCATACTAGGGTCACATCCTTTTTTCAAGATTGTTTTTGAACATATAGTAAGTTGGGTTACTGGGTGGTTTCGAATATGTCTTATTTTCACCCCTACCTGGGGAAGATGTCCAATTTGACTAATACTTTTCAGATGGGTTGAAACCACCAAGTAGGTTAGTATTCCCTACGATTTTTTGTTTAAGAACGGATCTCTTCATTAATGTCCAAGGTGCATAGAGTCCCTGAAAAAAGTCTTCACTTGACATCAGAACAGCAGGGAATCACCGAACATGGGAATCACCAAACATGATAAATCTTCACTGATCATACTGATCCCTGATTGGACCACAAGGAGTCTTAGAGAGTTTTATTTACACTCCGTGAAACTAACAGCTCGCACCTGAAAATAGGCCATCCCAAAAGGATGGCCTAGTATTCCAACCATCCATTTTCAGGTGCCATGTTAGTTGCAGGGAGGGTAAGTTGTTTATTCTTGTTTAATGCCAGAGAGTCTAGCAAAAAAAAGATGAGATGGGTGTCTTTCGACAATTGTCATGGCCAGATTCAAGCAAACCATATTCCACAGATGGCTATAGAAATTCTAAGGAAATGATATAGAGATCTTACTCCAGAGAATCCCAACAAGGATAACATGTGTTTTTTTCTCCAAATTTTGTTGGATAGATCATGACAAGTTGCTAAATGCGAGTTTATTCAATCGTTCAAATACTCCCAAAAGTCCACGAGAAATAAAGATGTCAAAAAAAGGGCTGCTAGGTGGTGTTTTTTTTGTCACACCCCCTATTCTGGAAAATGATTTAAGTTTCACTACTATTTTTCAAAAAGTTTGAAACCACCAGCAAGGCTACTTACCATCAGTACTCCATGGTCAGTCATGGTTGGCCCAAGTGACCAACGTTGGAAGCAACTATTTGTGATGAATCTTTCAGGCCCTGGAAGCGCAAAAAAAAACAACAGATGCCCAACTTGCTAGCAAGTTTTTTTCAACTTCCAGCAAGGTCTTGATGGAAAATGGCCATGTAACCTGTACAGTTTGTGTTTTTTTTGAAGCGACCTGACTTGATTTGAACGTACAATCACAACAATGACATGTGACTAGCCCAGGTCATGTGCGGTCCAATCACCACCAATCTTTCCCATCAGATTCCCATCAGTTGATATTTCAATACCATCCTTAACCACAAGTTGATGCAAAAAAATGAATTGATGCATGGACATCTTGGGCATTTTTTTTGGAAACATCAACATCTGAGCAAAAAACCCTCAAATTTCCCAAATTTTTTTGGCGTTCCGAACCCACCAAATCGGTCCCCAAAACGCCATGAGCCAACTCAGCGCCGACAGCGTGCCCGATGCGGCGGATGTCGGGACCGGGACTGGTGGGAGGTCGGTCAATGCCCCGCCGACGGCGGTGCCGACGGCGCCGGTGCCCATGTTGATCCCAGAGTATCCGGCAGCGGAGGCCGTGTTGAAACTTGGAATCTGGAATGGGGAGGATGGATGTTGACAGTGTGGTGAGTCCGTAGATGGCCTGTCATCGCCCCTCCGAATCGTTTTCGGGGGCATAATCGTGATAAACCAAGACTAATGGGAGTGGCGATTCGCCATCGATCCTGTCCAGGTGGTATATATTATTTTAGATAGTGTTTTGCAACCAAGATGGGTAAGAAACTTGTGGTAGATTATCCTAAGTCTGATTGGAAACACAGCTTTTGGGGTGGTCAATTATAGTCTATGAGGCAAGAAACCTTTGATCACCAAACTTTGCAGGTACCTAAAATGGAGGTTTACTCACCTATATATAAGATGTATGGACACGGCTTATGTAAGGGAAAACCCACCTCCAACATAGCATTCGACCGTTCAGTACCTCCATTTTAGGTACCTGAAATTCTTGGTGATTTGATGTGTATCACGTCAAAAAAACCTGAACCGATCCTAAACGGGTTGCAACTTGGCTGAGGAGCGGCGAACAAAAATGGCACCCCCTTACATAAATGAAGTGAACTGAATCTATTTTACCCTGGCTGATGATTTATGAATGGATGAGGCATTGTTTTAGTGGCTCTAAATTCCAGCAAGGTCCCTTTTTGTGGATTGATTTCTGGTACGAGTAAAAGTTTAAAACTTACATTTCCGGCAAGATTTGGGGAGTCTCTACCTTCCGACACTTCCAGATATACCCCTGGAGAGGAAAACCAGGTTTAATGTTCTCCTGTTGCTTACTTTTGTATTCACGAAGATTCATGAATCCATCCTAAATTCAGACAAATGACGACTATTATCCTTTGGGGATTTTCTTCCCTCTTGATTTGGATTCGATTCGATGAGAGGTGTCACTTCTGGCAAGTTCCACCATGTTATGGAACATTCTTTGTGAAATTTCCTTTGTCAGCAACACCCAGCGGGTTTTGCTGGTTAGTTGGAAGCAGTTTGCATGACGAAGCTCCAGGAATAGAAGGTGTGCTGAAACGGGAAGATTAAAACACAAACCTATTGTCCCAAAGAATCCCAAAGAGGCCGAAATTTCGAATGCCAGATTGGACTCATGTTATCATGCCTAGACTGCAGAAGACACAGAACATCCAGGGGTGTTTAGAAGGCAGTGTAGAATAATAATCCGTCGTCTTGATCTTCTGTTGCTCACACGGCTGCTTGAGGAAAGATGGACGACGTCCTGCTTTGTACAAACCTACGGCCTTTGAAATTGAAAAGATGAGAAGCTTAGATTTGTATTGAGTGAGTCATCATTGGTCTAACCCCCCCCGTTATTTCCATATATATCTGGATAAACTCATCAACCCAATGCTGTAGGGGTTTATATACCCATTATAAGGATTCTTCAAGGTGGGATGAGCATCCCAAGGGAGTTGATCGACGGAGCTATGGAGCCTGAAGATGAGACATGATGCCATCTTTCAGCTTGGATCAGAAAAACCATTGAGAGTATTGTTGTATTAGGAATTTCCAAGATATATTTATAGGTTTGATTTATAGGTTCATATAATATATTATATTATATAATACATATATATATATGTACGTACACATATTATATATATATACGTATCTAAATATACATATTTTATATTCATATAATTGATATATATATATATATATATATTATATTTTTTGAGGCTATGTAATCGAGTCGATAACGACGCAAGCCAATTGAAACGTGCAAAATCATCAAAGCGCGCAGTCGGCACCACGCTGTGCTTCAAAGTTAAAATTGATCATCAACCGCTGTACAAACACCAAGAAACGTTGATGATCAGGATCCAAAACGTCAGCAGCGTCAGAGTCATATAAAAGAATATACGATATCCAAAGACCATCAATTCAACGCTTCCCATGTCTTCTTTTGGGAAAGAACCGTCCCCTTGATTTTTTTTCTCTGGATGTCTTCCGAAAGCAGCTGGATGCTCCATCATTGATCTATCTTGCATGCCGAAGGAAACCGGGATAATGCGACCGGGGACGATGATTGGGAAGATGAGCAAAATGTACCTTGACAGTCACCAGTTCTGATGGCTACATATTGAGAATATATTCGGATGGAGTGAAGAAAATTCATCGTGAGAAAAGGATTTGTAATGGAATGCCCGGTCATGTTTTCCTTGAACATATGGCAAGTTTTGAAATTTTGAAATTTGTTGAATTTCAGTGGGTGCAGCTTACTAATTAGTTGGTGGTTTGGAAATCCAGGATATCGCGTGTTGAAGGGGAGTATTGCCTGCGGGTGGCGTATTACCAGAATTCCATTCATTCATGTGCACTGGGAGGTGAGCTTTATGGGATTTATCTTGATTCAGCTCAACTCGACATCTTTTCAGGAACATGAATACTGTAAACTTCGGGAAGCTGCTAGCACATGAGCAGTCTTTTAAGGAAAAACTGGTTGTTAATATTATCTAGAGGATACTGCTTCCCTTGCAAGGAGTTCTTGCAACCCATCATAGAACTCCCTACTGACCAACCAATACAATAAGGCGGCATCCAGAGTGGTCTTGTGTAGCTGCAATCCAATCGCTAAAGGCCAAGCCTCAAGCGGATTCCTCACCAAGAATCATGATACACTTCCATTGTGAACATATTCACATAGGTTAGATATGGAAGATGGCATTTCTGCATTTCTTGTCATTCACTCTCTCACCTTCCTTTATCCTTACAAGTAGGGTTCCTTAGATCTGTTTGTCGTACAATTGACCCCAAAATCCCATGGACCTATCTACCGCACCGCGACCACTGGAAAGGTGGAACGAAATTTTTGGGTCACCTTCATNCGGTAGCGGTAGCGGTAGCGGTAGCGGTAGCGGTAGCGGTAGCGGTAGCGGTAGCGGTAGCGGTAGCGGTAGCGGTAGCGGTAGCGGTAGTGGTAGTGGTAGTGGTAGTGGTAGTGGTAGTGGTAGTAGTAGTAGTAGTAGTAGTAGTAGTAGTAGTAGTAGTAGTAGTAGTAGTAGGTGTGGTAGGTCTAGTAGGTGTACTAGGTGTAGTAGGTGTAGTAGGTGTAGTAGTAGTAGGTGTGGTAGGTGTGGTAGGTGTGGTAGGTGTAGTAGGTGTAGTAGGTGTAGTAGGTGTAGTAGGTGTTGCTGTTGCTGTTGCTGTTGCTGCCGCCAGTGCTGGTGGTGCTGGTGCTGGTGGTGGTGGTGGTTTCGGAGTCAGAGTTTCTGATATTCTTTGAAGCTTCTCAGTTTTGGAGTTTCAGAAAAAGATTTGGTTGAGCAAACAGTTCAATCAGATACAATTAGATACAATTAGATACAATGAGATACAACCAGCTACAATTATACAGTACTGAGATACAGTTAGATGGGAAATTTCACAATGGCCATGCATTGGTTGGTGTTTTTTGTTTCCCAAAACTTATTGCTGGCTTTCCGAACGGTAAGACGGTCACCGGGGCGGTTCGCGGTGGTTGTGGCGTGATGGAGCTGCAGGAAAAATCCTGAATTCCTTGGGCATGGAAGATGTACTTGAGGGACCTTTTTTTGTGCTTGGTAGATTCTATCAAAAATTGAATGGGACCTTACAAAATTGAATGGGACCTTATCCCAACGGACCCCTAAGTCCTAAGTAAGTTGCAATCAAGCTATTAGATACTCAGGGTTTTTGCGGGGTCCGTCAGTTCCGTGGGTGTATCTCCGTTGGAGATTTCTTGGAGAGATTCGGAAATTTGTCCCACCAATTTGTGGAGACTCTTTTTTTTGGGAGACCACCGGGTATCACTACCTAAGACATTGGTATGACCAATCCAAACAAGAATGCATCTAAGAATTTTTCAACATATACCCCTGGAACATACCCCAGACCCCCAACGAACAGTTTATGGTTCGGAATTCCTTTCATTTGGGGGTTTAGGGATTCCTGGGGTATGCTCCAAGGGTATGTTGGGGTTTTCTTAGAATGGAGTCTTTCAGGACTGGTTGTCTCTCCATCTTTCCACCAAGGAAGGGACAACAAAGATGTGACCCAGCAGATTGGGGCGATGCGGATCAATCTTTGATGGGACCAAATGGTCCATCCTTTATTGGCAAAGTTTTTCGTGATCCCATGTCGGCCAAGGTGCATTTTTTTTGTGTTTCGATCGTTGATCTGTGGTTGAATTCCAGGTGTTTCTGGATATTCCTGATATTCCCTTCAAGGTAGGTGAAAGGTGAGATTCACAAGGAAAATCCCAGAAATGATATCAACAGAGAAATCAGTGGTTGGGGCTGACACCTCTTAGGTGGGATACGTGATTTTTGAAAGGAGCAATCGCGCAACAAAACCCTATGAGGTCTATCTATGACAATTTTTTATGGGCCTTTGATACAGGTGCTCCTCCCTTCCTAAAAGGCCGCTTTAAGTCATGTTTTTTCCCCTCCCTGAACCTAATATAGCAGATGAACAGGGACCATTTAAAAGGAACTTTTATCTTCCAAACATCAATTTTCAGCGGATATCCACCGTAGTGAGTCCGTAGATTCTGATCGCCACTCCCAATGTTCGGTGGGGAGTTGGCTTAAGGGGCCATAATAAACCAAGAGAACTAATGGGAGTGGCGATCGCCATCGATCCTTTCCAGGTGGTATAGGTCAGTTTTCAGGGGGTGTATTCATCTGCTTGCAACTGGATGATCGGAGGTGAAATTGATTTATGATGGCCACAACCGCTACGACTTTCATGCCGTAGACTTATGGACCCGACCGACGGTACCTTGGAGAAAAAATCGTTCAATGAAGTTTTTGCTGAAAGATAAACTGGGTGGTGTCAACTCAAACATTTTTATTTTCATCCCTATTTTGGGAAATGATCCAATTTGACTAATATTTTTCAAAGGGGTTGAAACAACCAACTAGCTTCCATTTTGGGAGAGGGAAGTTTTGAACATTTGGGACTTTCATAAAGATATTTTTTTTCAGTTGGCAAGGATTTTCTGTAAAAATACTGGTTGCAATTTCCATTCCAAATTTTGGATCATATTATTTTGGGCATGTTCTTGCCTTTCGGTGTCTCCGCGCAAGACAGTGGAAGTGATGCTGATGGTCCCACATTTGAAATGATGCATTGTCATGTATATATATATATATGACATACTCTCTAGGGAACGAGTCCGTATCCCACCTTGGAAAAAGGAAAATCATCGACTCAAAAGAGTTTTTTTCTTGGGGATATGTTAGTTCCCAGGAGGGTATTTATTTTTTGGAGGTACATTGGCTGGAATGCCGATGCAAGATCCTGGTTGGAAGATATCAAAGACTCAAAGACCATCACTTCCATTCTCCCGCAGTGAACCCAGAAAAGAACAGGCAGATAATTTGTGACCACCGCAATAATGGAAACTCAAATTGAAGGAACTGTACGGGTGGGCCTATAGATTCAGTCCTTTCCTACGCACGAAACTGTACTTCACTTATTTCAGTCTGAGATTTTTGGTGAATCTTCAAGTCTATCTATATGGAGATGTCTCAAACTTGAGCACTAGACCCCTCCCCCCACAAAATACATGCACACAATATTTTATTTTTATACACGTTGTTTTCTACCAAACGAATCTACCAACATCTTTTACAACCCGGTAGATTTCAACGCTTCCCCCCCCGCCACTCCCGGAAAAGAATCCCATGGATCTGCCCAAAGTGCCACACATCCGAGGTTGAAGGATCCATTGAAAAATTGAAGAAAGATCGCTATTTGTTCAAACCAATTCCCATGTCGGACTCCTCAGCTGCAGTTGTTTTGTGTTTTTTTTGTTTTTTGCTTTTCTGTGGTTGGGATGAATGGAAGGTTAGTTTTTTTGTTTTAAGGGTGTTGTCCCATGTTGTCCCAGTTTTGTTGTTGTGTGTGTGATTTTTTTTGTTTGCCGACCTTTTGGGTTGTGCGGAGTTGATGCATGTTGGTGGCGCCTGCGTTGAAAGGTGGGATGTTTAGAATCCTTACGCAATTCACACTCTATTATAATATGTATATAGATGACATACATTTCTTTTGTAGACCTTTCAAAATGAGGCAACTACACCCTAGACATCTGAACAGAGAAGTTGTAAGTTTTAGGTTTGTTTTGAATGTTCAAATACCTTTTCAGGGGGTATTGAAACGCACACATCCCATGTCACATGATCAGAATGCATGGACCCGTCATGGACCTGAATCCAGCGGGGTTTCATGATTTTATTGATCCATCACTTGTACATGCACTTTCAATTTTATAACGATTACCCCACAAACAAAAGTGATGATGTTGGTATAACACAAGTGATACTTTTGTTGGGCCAAGTTTTAAGTTGCCGATGAGTTGGGGTATCATGCATGACCCTGAAGGGGTGTCTGCCACGTCAACTGATGGTTAGGAAGTGGGTTATAAACCCAATTTATCCCATTTATAAGTAGGTTATAACCCATTTACTAACCATTTACTAACTTCCTGGGACATCCTTCCGTGAGGTTATATCGTACCTGGATGTATCACGAATCCTACCGTCACCACAAAAACATCGACGCCACTTCGGATGATGCTGGCGTGATCCGTGAGATCTTGAACTTTAACTGTATCGATGCGGATCTGTCGGCAGGTTTTTCGGGGGAGTTGGGTAGGTCGAAAATTTTGAACGGTCAAACCACCAATCCAAATTTTTCGAGCGAGTCCCAAACCACCGATCCGCATTCATTTTGTTGTGGGAGTTTTTTTTTCACAAACATTCGATAGATGCCATAGATGCCATGATTGATCAACACTGGTTGGATTGGGACATGCCTTTGAGTGGCCATCTGGACTACTTAAATGGGGCCCCCCTCCGCAGATTGGAGAACCTCCTGGGGTCAACGGGGACTCAGGGACTCGCCCAATGGCTGGTAGACGTGTTGAACGAAAAGCAACCAAACCATTTGCAGTAGTTGATCCGCAGAACAATAGAAGGGACTAGACAATGAAGGGTTTGTGATTTGTGAATGAACAAATGCTCATATTTGAAGCTTGGGGACGTGCAAATTATCTGTTTCGTCGGGTTTTCCCATGGCACTGACTGACTCGACTTCAACCAGACTTTAGCGAGTTGACAGGTCGATGGTCTCCCTTGGTGGCATTGCTTCCTGCATCCTTTTGTTGTGCATTGACATGTGATGAACTATCAGTCACTTGGGCAGAACTTGTGTGTTTTTCAGGTGGGATGTTGTTTTTTGGGTACTGCACCCACTTTGGAACCAGAGATTTTAGAGGTACGAAAGTACCAAAGTTTTCTTTATTGAACATCAATAGACTTTTTGGGATCTGTCTTTTGGCAGTTTTTTTGGCCGAGATTACTGCATATGTACCACATAAATCGTCTTCTTAGATCCCATAGGAATCCATTAGGGAGGTCCAGGTTGGTTTGAGCTGTGCCACAGGAGGGTAGCTGGGCGGCTTTGAAGTTTCGGACCGTGGCATTTGGTCATGATGACCCTACCAATCTCAAACATGTACACCCCTGGAAGATTTTTCCGGCTGGTTCACCTGCAGCCATCACCCATGAAAAGAAAGAAAAATCATCTGAAAACCATCCACCTTGAAGGAATGATCTTCCAGCCGTTAATCTTCAGCTGTTGTACCCTCCCTTAATCCTAAGAGTTTGCACCTGAAGCCATGGATGGTTTGGAAGACGTTGACGTTGATCCTCTGCCGAGTTTCAGGGGGTTGTCTAACCTCGCTGTTAAGGCCTTAGGGTCAGCGCATGATTATATATAATTCTTAAGAGTTCACCGTTTCACTCATACGCGTTCATGTTTTTTTCAGCGCCAAGTCTATGTTTTGTATATAGTAGATATGTATTTATTTTTTGCATATTCATCTATATATATTTGTTCACCTTACTACAGATACAGTATAGGATTCCTGACTGGATTTCAGACCTTTGAAGTTGAACTATCTTGTTTTTTTCAGATGGCATCTTCAAAACCACCAATTTCTTTGAAACTTGGTTTGTCTCTTCAATTTTTACAATAATTCTTGTGGTACACCGATTATACCTTCCTATTGGAAACCAGCATTTTTAGGGGCGAGCTGTTAATTTTAGGGAGTATAATCATTATGTCCTGCAATTTTAACATATCAAACAGTAGACTGTTCATTTTTCAGGGGCTGCACCACAAGTGGATGGTTTTTCCAGATCCAACTGACATCAAGAACCAGTGGCACAGCGCTGGCTGGCACAGGTCGGAGGTGCTGTTGTACTGACATGGATCATGCAAAGGGCTGGCATGATGCTGAACAGCATCTTGACTGTCATTTGTGAAACGAGGACTCAAGTTCTTGGGATATAAATCTAGTGGATCAAAAATGGATGTCGAGACATCTGGGTGTTTCCAAAAATAGGGGGAAAACCCCCAAAATGGATGGTGAAAATAATGGAAAACCCTATTGAAATGGATGATCTGGGGGCACCACCATTTACGGAAACACCCATCTGAGAGAGGAATCTTTTTATTTCGGGAACTTTTGGATCAATTTTGTTCTTTAATACTGCGCGGTTTGGCTTGAAGAGTCGACTGGCTTTTCTACTTAGCGGAAGTGACTGGTTTATAGTGTTGCACAAATTTCGTGAAACAGGACACATGTAGAATATCACTTCAGCTTGCAGAAAAGTGTTGATGCAAGCTCTCTCTCTCTCTCGCTCTAGTCATAGCTTTCCTACAACCGCGGCTGGAGTTATCTTAAGTTCCTATCTCTAGTTGCCCCCATTACGTCCATGGATGTAGGTACCTTGCTACCAGCAGCATGCACATTACCCCCTTTGGAAGAATGGATTGGACAACAACATTCCAAGTGAAACTGGCATTTCCATGTTAGTTTGGTTGAGGTTCAGATGGGTGCTTTGTAGGAAAGTGCTCATTTTGAATGAGCAGTGTCAAAAAAAGCACTTTGAAAAGGCACATGTTCTATTGGGGAATTCCATACAACTTAAATTGTCATCCCGCAAGGGTCAATCCAGCTACACCGCTTCAAGACGTTGATCTAATGTTGATTGTTATTCTCTCTCTCTCTCTACATATGACTACGGTAGATATACAAATTCAATCAAATTCATCATTTATTTTTTTTGATGAATACCATATACGATGATGTTATGGTGTTATGATGTTGATTGCATTCGAGATGTGAGCTTCAAGAATCCAGCACTTAGTTGACACTTGACGTTGCCATGTGATTTCTTGGTCTATTTTTTGGTGCATGGCGAACCGCAGACGCCAGGTCCTGAAAGATACAAGGAGAGTCCGTTTGGGGTGGGCGGATCAATCGCACCCGTTTTCTTAGATGCTGATTTTTTGTAACTAGGAGGGTCCAGTTCATATATATATATATACTATGTATATATACACATACATCAGAAAACTGAAACTCTTATTAGGATTTTTGAGGTGTTTTTTCTTCTGTTTGTTGTTTTTTTACTGATCAATCGTTTGGATTCTTGTTGATGTCGCATCTTGGGTCCAGATGGGAAGATCCTGAAGCAAAAGGGAGGTGATGGGGAACATACCCTCCCAAAGTTTAACATGGTTGACCTGAAAATGGCACCAAAAGGAAAACAGAGATTCCGAACTTGGAAACCCATCATTCTTAGGTTCCATTCGTTCAACTCGGGGAGGTTATTCGTAGTTTTTCTTTCGCAGAGACATGACGCATGAACCATCTTTGCGAAGTGGACAAGTGGGAATTGTAACTTGGTGAAGATACTTTTGGATTTTTTGTTCAGAAATCCAAGCACCTAGGAGTTATTTTTCAACTATGGGATAAAATCACCAAGCCAAAAACTGTTTTTTCAACCTGGGAGTATTTCGTTTACATGGTATTTTTCTCTGGGAGTATTTTTGTTTCGCAAATTTGGCCAACAAAAACTGGTGTTTTTTTCCGGCCGCAACTGACCTCCTGACCTCGGGTAACTGACCTCCTGACCTCGAAGAGTCTTCCACTGGGAATCTCCATAGCGCGCCAGCATGGCCGTTGCGCCGTTGCGATGGACATCAAATTTTCCCCGAATTTTTTGGGTGTTTTTGAGGAAACCACCTGGAAGTGGAAGAAAAAAAGAGGTGAAATATGAGCAGCTCGAACTGATTTGGGTGGTGCCAAAAATAGGGGGAAAACCCCCAAAATGGATGGTGAAAATAATGGAAAACCATATTAAATGGATGATTTGGGGGTACCCCTATTTTTGGAAACATCCATTTGTATACCTTTTTTTATGTGTATATAGTATTACATCTTTTGTACATATCGAAAGTTTCAGTATCCAATTGGAGTTTACCCTAGTTTGGGGAAGACATTTTGAACTGGAGTGACGAGGCTGGACATTTGTAGCTGAAGTGACAGCAGGTTGGGAGTTGCCTTTAGTTCTTGTTTTTTGAGGAGAAAACTTTTTGCCTAGAAAAACGATGGATATATTCTTTCAAATAGAAGGCATTAGAGCACCAAGGATATAAAATAGAATGACGTCCATATGTTGATACCTTCAAAGCAAAAAACATTGATCTATGAGTCTCAGAATCATATATTGCCAGCATTTGATATGATCTTTCTATGTACCCTCCAGGGAACTAACATATCCCCCAAAAATGGCATTTTGAAGATGAGCTTCCTTTTCCCCAGGTGGGATATGTTAATTCCCTGGAGGGTAATTATTCTTCTTTTTTCACTATGGCACATATCATTTTCCGAAGTTCTCAGACGTTCCAACAGCATCCCGTAAACCTTGACCGTGCTGGATCTATCGATCACCTATCTCCATATAGCGCCTAAAAAGGTTCCCTTTTTAAAAGGTAAACGAAGCGTTTTCGTCAGGTGAAACGAAACACGCTGAAGTTAAACATGCCAATGGAAATGAACAAATTATAGAGGCAGTCCCTTGACTGGAGGATTTGAGCTAAAAGTTGTGTAGGTTTTTAAGTATGGAGAACTCCTGACAGTCCCATGTTTCATGAACAGAATGACTGCTCATGAAATTTCGGATACAACACTATTGGAGGGTGCAATCTTTCATGTTTCCTCATCAGAATTCCGTGTTATTTCAAGCTGCAGCTCATCAGATCTGAGTGATGTATACAATGTATACCCCTCCTGAAACTAAGATAGCCTCTGAAAACGGATGGTTGGAATACTAATTTCCTTTTGGGGCCCGGCCTATTTTCAGGGGCAAACAAAAGGTAGTTTTAAAGAGGGTAACAACTTCAAACCATCCCCCTTCCAAGAAAGCGACCGAGTACCTGAAACCTCTCAAAATGATTGAAAAGGTTCGTGTAATACCGTGTAATCCTTTAGCTTAGCATTCAACTAGATTTTTGTCGTATTTTGTTCTAAAGAACAGCCATGGTATCCTGGTATTCTACGAACTGAAAGCTTGGTGAGGTTCTATCATCTGGCTATGTTCTCAAAAATTCGGAGATCACTTTGCGACCAACATTCTTGTTGGCATCATTTTTTAACATTCCAGTCATGCAGCAATGGTTAATTGGTCACTTTTCCCCGATCTTATCCAGATCCAGATGCAAGGTATCCCGAAATACCACGAAATACCACACCAGGAGATACGTTTCTGGTTGCTGTTGCCACGTCTTGCGTGGATGGCCTTTGTTCTATGGCGTGCGGCCAGTTGGATTCCACAAGCGGTGCCTTTAAACATCCTAGGCTCGGGCGGGGGGAACAGGGGGGAAAGGCGATTTGGATCGCGTGGAAAGTTGGGAAAAAATTGGGGTTTTGGTGTTGAAACAAACTGTACTTTTTAGTTATTGATGCATTGATAAGAATTTGTTGAAACAAATTGTTGAAACAAATTGTCACTTTTGCAGGTATGGTGCATTGATAATTCATTGGCTCTCTTGAGTGCGGCTGAACATGATTCGATTTCCACAAATCACGGATCTACCAATGCAATGCGTCTGCGCTATGTTGATCGATGTTGAGATAGTTTTTCCGATTCCAAGTTGACCAACTTTTGTTGAGCCAACTGCGGTGAAAACGCTGTTGGCAAGGACTGGTAGGCACCATCATCTTCTGTTTGCTGGATCTTTTCTACGGTGACAAAGAGACCTTCTCCAAGTTCCGTTTGAGTTGCAGCCACTTTCCATGCAATTTGTGTAAAGTCAAATTGTGTCACCTGATGAAAAAAAACATGTTCCATAATTTTTCAGATGTTGGTTTTGTTTGAGGATATTGGATATTGAATATCATTTCATTTTGATATCAGTGAATACTAAAATCATGGAATCCGAACTCAGCTGTGGTGCTGATCTCAGGTGTCCAGAGGATGTCATCCAACACCCCAAAAGTCATCAGCCACTGCCACCAACTGAAATCGTGGTTTACACGGCCACCTTCCATGCTTTTCTTAATAAACTCCATCCTTCCAACTCGTTTCGAAACAAGCTGTGGATGACACCGCACCAAGAAAATTTGTTGGTGAATGCTTAAGTGGAGAGTGGATGAAATCCTCACTTTGCTTCACTTTGGAAATGTATGATTTCAAATTCAAGTTGAGTGGATTTTGCTCAGTGTGACCTTTGTCTTTGCTTTTCTGTCCTGCATTGGCTGTAAGACTTGTAGATCAGTTCTATTCATGTTTCTTCTACTTGTGCATTCTTCAATTCACGAATGTCTTCTATAGAGGTGACACAGATGTCCAGGATGTAGTTACCGGGCACTTTTGCCAAGCATTTCATGATCCGTGGAGTCTTTGCCAAGCGCTTCTTTTGCCGGGCAAATCCTTCATTACATCGCCGGGAGCAATATATCCTCAATTACCCCAAGAGGAAACTAGATAGCGTGGGTCCCATGTATTTCTGTATCATAGCCTTATAAGCCTTCACTAAACTAACAAATTTGGGAGTGGCGAAGGAACACCGTGCATCCATGTGAGCCTCCAACAATTCACCATCATTTCCGTTACCGTTACTTCTGAAAAAAAAACACAAGTGGAAGAAATCCTGCACCACCTGGGATGTATAAAAGCCTCTAAAAAATGGGATTTCAACTACCTTTTCCTCAACTGGTGAGTTGATCCCGGATTTCTGGTTGCCATCAACAGTTGCAGACATTCAGCCGCAAAAATCACTTCCATTCACTTGCATCTTCATAGTGACTACCGACTACCGACCCTCGAATTTATCGTTTTTGTTGTTGATCGAGGTTATGAGATCATGAAGACATTGCCCAATCGGGTCTTTGTTTGTGCCATGGCAGAAGTGAGCAATGAAAAAAAAACTGTATATACGGGATTATACTACACAGCTATATGGGGATTACAATAAACCATTAAATTATAAGTTATAAGTTAAAAGGATCTCTGTTCAAGATTTGTTGGTGTTTTTTTTGGAAATCGGACTGGGACCACGAGAAGGCAAGGCAGGTACAATGCTCAGATTGAGTTTTTGAGCTGGATGTTTCCATCACACTTTTAAAGGATCTTTATATATTGTTGTTATACATTGTTTAGAATTTGTGACCAACCCAAGGGTTACCCACTAAAAAGCAACTGCAAATTTCAGAAAACAACCAACACCAGCAATGGGTACGCAAATATTCCAAGATAACGAACCTAACTAAACTTCTCTCAGAGTTCACCTTTAAAATTCACAGGTCTCTCGAATTTTGGGAGCTGAAGTGAGGTTGTAAATTGTCAACCCTGGTTTTTCCGGCTCCACCTCCAAACCGAACTCGAAACCCGACAAGTTTAACCTCCAAGGTCGGAGGCTCGGTGCCGCGGATCTGGAGAATTTGTTTGGTAGCCGTGGCTATGTACACCAAAACATCACCGGCATCGGCGCTTGGACCCGCCGCTTGGATTTCGGATGGGAAAAGATGGGAAGATATGACTGGTTTGTTTATAAAAAACCTGGAGAAATGACGGAAGACGACGGAAAATGACTGGCGTGGTTTTCTTTTGGCGCAACTTTTTTTGGTGACTCCAGGATTGAAGGCCTTGAACATGGATAAAGCTAAGATTTTGATGCCATTGGTTTTGATGACTTAAGCACGACTGCAAAGGTTTTTATCGTGTCATTGGTGGTCCCCCTATGGCCCTACGGTGTCAATTAGCTGCTGTTGATTCTCCGAGTCACATCACAATTCAAAGGCCCCAAAGGACACATGTGTGATGTTCCCAGCGGAAAAGGAGTTTTTGCTTTATCGCAGTGTCACCTAGATATTAAGCCGCTTTTTCTTGGGTGGCATTCATGTTTTTTTTCCTAACATTTCTTTTTTGGGTCACTCCGAAAAGAATCCTGATGGAAAAGGATGGAAAAGGTTACTGTATGATATCTGAGCAAACTAGCTCGATCTCACCAGACCTGAAAAAAAAGTGTTCGGAGATTCTTGCAAAACAAATAACCCTAGTTCAGCTTGGTGAGGTCTGAAGTGCAATATAATCATACATATGTAGCTTACTGAGATATTTACCCAGAAAATCATATTATTATTGGGAAACGTTTCTGGATTTTATGCCCTAGACCAATTGCGCTCGGAGCCGCAGTTGTGCACTATGATTTCCCATGCATTTGAAATACTATTTGTAACACGCCCTTTCGGTTCGCCCACCAAATATCTGCTTTTCGAAGAGGATGATGATTTTCAGATCCATAGAAAGACTTGCACAAAATCTCACGGTCCTTACAATTGTTTACTTGCTGATCCATTGGCGTTTCAAAGTTGTTTGTGAGATTGTTGGATTCCAAAAAGTTGCCAAAGTGTTCGCAAGTTGGTTGGTCGCAGATTTGGAGATAATTCACCCATGTGGACCTGTGGACCGTTGTCGGGGTGAACCTCTGTAGAGATCAATCCGATGATCCAATACTCACATGTTTGCGTCAAGGAGATATGGTCCTGATCGCAGAAATCATGGGACACTTGGCGATCTTTTTGGCATCAAAATGTCACTCAATACAAAGGCGCCCCCAGCAACTAGTGTGTATGAATAAGTGATACATGATACATGCGATGTATATATATATATATCTCTACAATCTGTTGTCTGGATAAAGCGGCTAGTTGGTGAATTTATGTTACAGTCTGAATCGATATAGATCCAGCCCGAAATCCTAAGAATGAACATGGAACCTGAGTCTATTTTTTGGGCGTAGATCTCTGACAGGAATTGATGCCTTTTGGGTCACTAGTGTGTTTTGGGCGTGTGGGAATCTTAGTTTGGTGGAGGGAGAGTTCGTCAACACTCTCGCAAACAGTGCGGATTTCAAGCGGAATTGAATGCACGTTGTTTTGTTTGAAGAAACAACGCAAAGATGAACACACTTGAAAACATAGCTGCCTGTAGAATATAGAATCTCCAACAAAGGCTTTGTTGATATGTCAAAAGATGAGATTAACATATCCAAAAAACCCAGAGCATGTATCTTTATGCCACTTTATGTCCAATTTCATCACCCCAAAATCTACAGAATCTACAGTCACTTCCTCACATCCACTGCGCGACCAAAAATTGCCTTCGACTGAGGATGTATCTTTGAACTTAGACCTTTCAGTCAGAAAGATTGGAATTTGCTCATCAGTCAAACTGGAGGAGATGACAATGCTAGGCATCGGATGATAGATATGGACATGGCTGGATGGGTTGCTGGGTGGGGTGAGCTTCTGGACATGACAAGCCTCTGGAAAAACAAAGCAACATATACTGTTTGGTGGAATGGAATGGATAGGGTTTGCAGATATCTACCACTATCTATACACATCACGTCCATTACTATGTGGCTCCATGTCAATCCCTCCGCGTTGAAAGAGGCAAGCACATCCCATCGGGATGAATGTCAGAGATTCACGTGGTTGAGAAGAAATTATACCAGATAAGTTTGAACCCGGCGAATTCTTTCCTTTCCTGCTAACCTTGGCAAGGTTCCAAAAACAGGATCCACTTTTAGAATCTTAGTCAAAAATTTGGATGCTCTAAATGGGCTATATATCAAGTGTGGCGATCAAATATTACTTGCTCAATATGCAGATATATTCAATGCCTCATTTCTTGCAAAATTACCACATGAAAACCTCTCACTTGCATAAAGCTGTGCCATGTTTTTGTTTTTTGCCTCTTGGCCCTGATGGGGCGAGGCTGTCGGTATGGGGTTTGGACTGCTACAACAAGTGTCTTGGTTAAAAACGTCTGACCCAGGGAAGGTCATCTCAGATGGCTGGTAACGAAACCCCTTAGTCATGAATGTCATGATTGGTTTGTTGCGAACAAGCGATTCAGATGATACTCCAATTTGTTTTGGGAGGTTTTCCATGTTTCGAAAGTTGAGTTTTTGCTTTCCCTCATTTGGAGGTCACAATCCTTGAGCATGTCAAGTATCCTAGCAGAAATATATGAGACCATAGCTTATGCTGTGCACCTTACCCCTCTACTTTCCTGATACTTAGTCCCGTATCCTAGTCTAGGTCTCACTTGACACATTTTGGCTTCCCAGGAATACACTGGCAGGATGAAAGTTATGCTTGTTGAGCATCACAAGATGTAACACCCTTTCCCCCTAGAATCCTTCAGTTGTCGGTCACTTGATGTTCTTTCAGGCGGTCGGGTTTCTCGCTTCGAAACTGATAAAATCTTATTAATTTAAAACATCGTGAAACCTGACCGTCCCGCACTGGCCACGTAAAATGAGCTTCCTAATTCGATCCGCTGCTGACCAAAGTGTTCCTGATAGGTTGATAGCAGCCCCAAGAAGCATAAACTTTTGTCCCCCTGAAGTATCCCCACGTACGTGTGCTTCCCATCAAGTTTTCCTGATGAGTCGTTTTGGCATCTTTCCCATCTTTCGACCCGAAAATCCGTTGGAGGTCCTGCCCTACATATCTGGATCTGCGACGGAGGCAGCAAGTGGAATCCGCCGCCTTCATGTCGAAGGCTCGTTGGGGTTTTCCGAATGGGTCAGATTATCGTGGGCTTAAATTAAAAGGGTCACAGAAAGGAAGACTTGAAGAAAGAATTGCCTCTCAGCATCTCACCAACTCAAGGTTTATATTGAAATATATATATATATATCCTGTAGTAACATCCGTGATTCATTATTTTTTTTCGTGAAATTTCACAACCTATGGATCGGATCCGAGTGTCCGGTTGGATTGTTCTGGGGAATTTTTCAAAAAATCTGGACCTTAAAGAAACCACCATAAACCACCCCTTTTTTCGTTGGTGAACATCCTTTTGGCTCGGCGTGGATCCGATCGTTCGGAAGGTGGGTACACGTCATGCCTCTGGCAAAGTGGATGCAGATCGCTTACTCAGTCAACTTGCCACAAATAAGAGTCTCTTCGAAAGTTACTTGGCTCACGTCTACCATGTGTTTTTTGTTTTTTGTTGGGGAGACAATGGTGCCCAGCTGATTTTTGAAGAGTATCCAAAGTTTACGGTGATTTTTTCTCCAACCTATCAACCTGGTGTTTTTTTTAAAAGGAGTACTTGAATGGATATATTTCCTGGACCCGGTATGTTGTTGTAGGTAGGCGACGTAGGCATTGAAACTCCAAACTGTAAGTTGTTGGGATTCGGATGGGATCGCAGCAAGGTTTTTAACTTTACTTAGGGTTCGCAATTCGAATCGTCATGAATCGTAGTGACTGTTAGTGAAAACATTTCATGTCAGATGATTTTGTGAGGCATCGGCATCACCAAATCGTTTATAAAAAGACTATATATACCTTGTTTTCGAAATGGTGATGGCTCAAGATGATTGAACCGCCAAAGTGAATGCCTGGACGACACATCAAAAACTCTCAAAACAGTCCCCTCGTGGTTGATTGGCATTGTCTAGCATATCTAGCAAAAAACAACCGGGAAAAATTATGGCTTCTCAAGATTTCAAACTCAAGTCATTCCATTCTCAAATTATCCACTTCCTATTTTCAGATTTCTGGCCACCGTTTCAATCTGCCTCTGTGGAAAAAAATAACATTCCCCAATTGAGGTGAAGTGGCAGCACATGAGAACTTCCAAGATATCCGGGAGCATTCTCCTCCTGGGACACCGAAGAATCAGACCATCTTAGATGACGATGAAGTCATGCTCAAATGAGAAATGACAGAGATGAAACTGATGGTCATGAGTCATGACATGACTAGTATTTACACATTCTTGTTAGTATTAGACCCAGTAGGTTGTTCTCTGATGAGTCATGACATGACTAGTATTTACACATTCTTGTTAGTATTAGACCCAGTAGGTTGTTCTCTGTTTTCAATGACATGTCTTTCTCGAAATCAAGCTAACTTGTGTTGATTTTTGGACATCTTTTTGTTGGATTTTTTCTTGAGATTTGGTCACACATTCCACGCGCTATTTGTGGACGAAGTGTTTCACCAAGAGTTGAACGAAGGAGCTGAACCATGGCCCCATGAGTTGTTTCACTCAACCCAGTCGACCGTCCCGTGTGAAAAAAATGGGGGTCTGAGAATCGAAGGCGATTGGACCGTGAGTGAACCATGGGACCCGGGACCCGTGAACTTTATAGTTTCGAGGATTAGCAAGGGCCAAGGGTCATTTAAATTATTTAATTATCCAGTTGGGGGGGAGTCAAACAATATTAAATCTATGGCAATTTTGAGGGATTTCCCTTATACAAATCCATGTGTTTGGGCTTTAATGACCCCTGTAATGCCTGCAATTGTTTTTCCAACCCGGGGTCTTCTAAAAACCCTGTCCATTTCAAGACTCTGCAGAGTTCGTGCTGCAAATCTCTCCATGCAGTAGCATCACAAATCATTAGACATATGTCCATGGATGGAACCTGTAGTGCAGAGCAGGTGACGTCATACGACAAGAGATTTGTTTCAAGAAACCATCAAGAAATCACAGGTACGAGTCATCAAGTCATCAAGTCATGGACATTTCCTCATTTTTTCCACAGTTTTCGAAGGGACAAAAAACTCCCATCCCCCAAAAACTTGTCAAACAGAGCGCCCCACCGTGGCTTCATGGCGTTTTGGAGGGTGAATCGCAGGCTGAGGCGTTGAGATGAAAAATTTCCTGCTTCCAATGAAGGCTTCTGGTATAAAGCATTTATATGGCCTGACCTCAAAACATCTTAAAATTCTGATGTTTGTTCCTTGCAAATTGACAGATCCATGAAAATCCACAGCGTTTCAGGAACTTATTGAATCGCATTTTTATGATTTTTGGTGTTGAATATGTCTTTAAACATGTTCCAATATATTCCATGTGCCGTTTTCGTTGAATGTCAGATCTGCTGAAACCGTTCAGGGGCCCCGTTCTATCTCGGTTCCTTCGGTTCCTTCCTTTACAGCAGATCGATGACGGCCCGAAGGCTGTCTGGAGTCCATGCAAATCCAAAAGAAATGCTGGGATGTACCCTCCTGCAAGAAGGGCCCCCCCTAGTTATAAGGTAGTTATAACCCCAGCAAACCCTATTTAACCATGGTTGTAAAAGGGCATGAATAGGGATAAATCCACTTAATAGTAGTTAGGGGGCCCCATCTTGTGGGCATAACGGGAACGATCACATATCCGACAGTGGGAAAAGGAAAATCATCGACTCAAAAGGGATTTTTAATGGGGATAAATCCTGGGTGGTGGTTTCAAATCTATATTTTTATTTTCATACCTATTTCGCAAAATGATCCAATTTGACGAGCACATTTTTCAGATGGGTGGGAAAAAACCACCAACTATAGAAATGCAAAGGAAATGGTGGGATGTACGAACAAAGGTACTTGTGACTTGTGAAGATGATTTTACTTTTTTCCAAGGTGGAATATGTTAGTCTCCTGGAGGGTACTCTTTCTCCCATAGTCATAAATGTGGATTCTCGAGCATTTTGGAGACTAAGTTCTTGTCTTCCAGGGTCCTGTTTTCAACTGAACCATGATTATGGGAGGAAGGGCAGGCGGGATTGGATTTTGGTGGACTCAGATTTGGAAATCCAAGAAATCGGATCATTACAAAAATGCTAAAAACCACCCGCCGAAAACCAACATAGATACCAAAAATGATGGTTTTGGAAAATGCACCTCCTTTCAAACATGGCGATTTTGGGTATATAGCTATGTTAGATTTCAGGGGTGAAAGTTTGGTTTTGGACTTGTAGAATTTTCGACTAATGCTGGAGCTTCTCAAGGCTGGTATAGGACACCAAGAAAGTTCTCCAAGCCCACACTTGCATGTTGTCAATTCTAGCAGGACAGGTAGGCAGAATTTACTGTAAGGTCAAAATAGATGGCACAGATACCAAAAGGTAGGTTAGTAAAGGGTCCTTATAAACCAACATATATATGGACTGGTCCATCTATTTTTCAATTACTGTAAGTTAAGGTCCCCTTTTTCTACAGATGTCTGAGGTGATCCAGACTTTATATGCAAAATAAAAACTCAGCTATTACGTTTTGAGATCATAGAGGATTGATATACTCATCCAAAACATCACAATATATACCTAGACCCTCTGTTTTGGGTGTCCAATTTCAGCCCCCAAACGGTCTGTTTTTTTTTATTCGGGGCTCCAATTTCAGACCCTTGATGGAAGAAAAAAACAGGTCAGCCAGTTGAGATATATAAAGGAAACTCCCATTGCAACAAAAAATCCAGGAGATTCTCCGCCATTTCAAACCCGGAGAACTCTCCACCGGCGTCGTTTGAAAAACGTGAAGTGCAGGTGAAGTTGATTCAACGTTTCTTGTCTTCGCCCCTTGGACTGGCATCAAGAGGAGTGCTGAGTGCTAGACTTGGACTTCACCTAGAGGTTTTTTAGCAAAAAAATGGTGAGAAATCGCACTCTGAATGAGCCATAGGTTACTTATAGTTTTCCTTTTTTTTCAATGGATCTAAGACCTAAATATAAGCCAATGGTCACTTTGGTTTGTCGATCTGGTTTTGGGTGAGTGTATTTGAACCGTGATTGGTGAGTTCTTGATTGCTTGTAGATCAAAGTGATTGATTCAAAGCTGTTCTCAAACTCTAACAACCATGGTTTCTTGGAAGGTATGTGTTGTTTCCTTTCAGATCATACTCCACTGAGCCGGTGTCAATTGCTAGAGGTAGGTAGGCCTTATTCCTTCCCAATTTTAATTTGTTGGTGTCAGATAAATGTGGTTGATTTGTCATGACAGTAGGATTTTCAAATTCTGTAAAACCAGATGAATCAATGAATTATGGTCAAATTATAGCGACCTCACACGAGTTTTCACCCCAAATGGTGGTTTAGTAAGGGAAATGGGACCCCTTATTTCAGGGAAACCTATCATTGTGCTTTGTTTTACCGTTAGCCGATGTCACCGTTGGTAAATGATATGACATGTTGGATCATGGAAGCCCCAATTTTTTTTTGGCATTTCCACAGGTGTTTGTTTTTGGTAGTATTTAATTAAAGGAAACTGTACTGAACTGTCTGGAATCGGGTGTAATCCAGAGTGTCAAGCCATTTCAATACTACAAAATCTACATATATCTAAGGCAGATAGATTCCCAAGAAATTCTGAAATAGATTTCTGGAAACGTTGTTTGTTATGATGAGTAGCCCTTTGGAATATTTGAAACTGGAAGAAACCTTCTAAAACGACATGTTGCTTCTATTCTTATCATTTCATTGAAACTGAGTAAATCTTGCTTCGATTGAAATCAATGACTTTTCAAAATCTTGAGGGATGGAAACCAAAGTGACATCACTTCAGCTTGGCAAAGATTTGAAGGATCTCCACATGCATGGTGAATATTGGTGTGAAGGAAAACCTTGCTACATCCCATCACATCAACTGTTCCCAGGAAGTCTGTACCCATTGTGGATTTAGGTTGGTGCACTCAGGGCAAGGGATAGTGGTTATACTGGTCAGTTGCTGGGGCCATGGTTTGGAGACGTTTTTCAAATTAGCGTCTCATTATGATGAGCCCGGCGTATATATCCCATAATAATCCATAATACAGTACCGAATAGTACAATACTATGTCGATATGTGCTGAAATGATCTGAAATGCAGAAACATCACGTGGATACCTGTGCTTTCCACTACAACGGTGATGTAAGCAAACATGACATCATACAGAACCCTGGCACGGCCGACCGATCAACCGCATGTTGAAGGGAAACGTAGCCACCTTTCTTCAAAGGTTTATCTACAGCTGAGTCTCGACAACATGTTGCATTTATATCATTATCATGTGATTTGGTTGTTTCTTGCAAGGATTTTGAACCTGCCAGATTGCTAAAGAAGCCAGTTTAAAGAAGCCAGTTTCAGATGGAGATGTGTTGTTGGAAAGAATGCATCTGGTCGTGTAACTATTTTTTGTCAAATGATAGTGATTTCATACCTCCTCACTGCCCAGCATTTGATTGAGATGGTTGAACTATGAAATCATATTTTTTCAGATGGATCAATCCAGGATTTATTTGACAAGATCCTTTGGTGAGATGAAAATGGCATTTGGCTGGTGAAATGGTGCAGATTTTTGGTGTAACGTAGCGACATAGATTGAGGGTACAAGAATTTGTTTGATAAACATGTTCACACCAGGCAGCTCCTCAAAATGATAGGACTGGAGTATTTCGAAAGATGAAATAGGGCGTATTCATGCGTCATTCAACTACATTGTTCGTTTTTTCTTTTCTTCTTAAAAGTTCAGAGAAAAGAAAGAGGTGAACAAAAACAATTCAAAGCATCAATACCCATACCGTTTCATACCATCCATGTATGGTATATTTACCTCCATTTGGTTGGTTTTAATGGTAAGATATGGTAAATGTAGGTAAATATACCGTTCGTCCATGGATGCGTCATGGGATATGCTTTTGCTTAGCTTGCATTGCAGGTGATCAGCAAAGTATCTCATCACCAATCGATGTGGAATTGAATTCCGAGGATTCAGACATTGGGAGATGGGCCTAATGATTGAAGTTGTCCAACATTTTTGAAAGGATTGGGATTGGAAACTCACAGGTCTTTTTATTCAGATTGTCATATGGGGATGTCTCAAAGTTCAGGACCCCTAAAAACTTTTAGTTTCCTCATAAAATCAACCTTTTTCATGATTTTGTGGAGGGGAGGTTCACCCACTCATATAGTCGTAAGCAGTTCTCCCAAGGAGATTCGCTTCCAGCTTTCAAGGAGATTCGCTCGGTGGCACGACACCCACGGATGTCTTCCTTGCAGATTAGCCTGGAGAAGAGGCGGGCAGCCGAGACGTAGCAATGGAAGACCTGGAGGCTGAAGATGTATGGACCCTATTGAAAATGGGGGATATTCCATAGCTCATGTTAGTTTACCTGGGGGTATGTGACTATATTATGTCATGATCGTCATGATTCTCGTTGTTATCAGCATCATCTTCTTTATCTGAAGCAATCTTCATTATGTTTGCTCTCCTCATTCTCGTCTAGATTGTGTTGAAGCATTTTTTGATATTCACCACTACCTGAAGAGATGATCCAAATTGACTAATATAATCTCGGTGGTGGTTTCAAATATTTTTTATTTTCACCCCTATTTGGGGAAGATTCCCATTTTGACTAATATTTTTCAAATGGGTTGAAACCACCAACCAGTAATTTGATTTGTTATCCAAATGTTTTTTGTTCAACCAGCAACTAGTCATTGTCTCCGAGACTTCCTCATCAAAAAAATCCTCTGATTTCTCAGATTTCCAGAACGATCCAAGAAGATGTAACACATCCTGCATCAGAATGCTTCCTGAAACTGCTGTAAGGCACAGTGCATACCTTTTTTTGTTGGCCTGAAATTTGAATGAGATTGGCAAGCATCAGATGAAAACCCTGGCATTTGTACGTGAGCAGACTGGAGATTAAAAAGTGAATTCTCTTATTACTAAAGGGTTCATTTTCTTGATAGTAGAAAGGAAATGAAGTGGCGATTCATCATTCTTGAGTCTTGAGATGAGTCAAGCAGTAAGCATCCAGAATCCCGATTCTTGACCAGCCAATTGGACACCCAGCTGGTTCAAGTTGTGTTCTGGTCAGGATGGCCACACTTCGACGAAAAGAGGTGGCTTTTGCACTAGGACCTTTTGCCTTGTTCGTTACCCTGAAGACAGGAACCTATTCAAAAGAACCTTCCCCAAAAAAGAGTCAATAGGGTCTTCTGTTGATGCAATGTATGAGCAATTGGCTTTTGATATTAATTTTTCGATCTCTTTCTTTCTTTCTTTCTTTCTTTCTTTCTTCTCCACATCTTTCAACGAATCAACCACGGTCGCAGTCAGGCATCAATCAAGTAATCTATGATAGCGGTGACAGACGTGAAAATTTGGACTATAGACCCGACTGAACGTTCCCTGGATGGCGGGTTGTTCCAGGTGCAAGTGGACATTCCCCTGGCCAATTTTCGTGAAAAGCTTCGTTCTTTTGGTTGGGAGGTGTGGAGATTGGTGAGCCATGAAACTTCAGTGACCTTTTGCAGGACAATGACGATATGATATGATATGATATGACTATTCATTGGATGTTTTAAATCTACCTATCAATCTGGCTGTTTGTCTGTCTATTTGGATTACTGCATATGTCTTGGTATGTGCAAACACCGGTACATACAGGCCTGTATATGTCATATGTGAGGTAAAATGAATGAATAATGATAAGCTTAGGGCTTCAAACCAAGGCCTGAATGGATCATGATACTTCTAAATGATTCTAAATGTGTAATTACTGTACGTACGTATATACATGTACCTACTCAGTATACTCAGTTGGTCATCCGCTGGCGTTCCACACATTTGTCTTGGAAAATCCTCATATGGGCAGTAACATTTCACCACCCAGTTATGGACAAACAGCCTACAAGTCGTTGCTGTGGGAGACGATTGTATGCATGACCCAACAAACCAATTTAGTGGATTTACTGCTGATTTTTCTTTTCAGAAATACACAAACTAGGTGGTGGCAACTCAAATATTTTTCATTTTCACCCCGAAAATTGGGGAAGATGAACCGATTTTGACGAGCATATGTTTCAAAGCGGTTGGTTCAACCACCTGCCAGAAAACCATTGTTTCTTCTTCACAAAGCTAAAGTTTTGCCAACGAGCCAAGCCTTCCTGCTTATTTTTTTGAACCTGAAAGGAAGTCAAAGTTGCCGAGAGGGAAGTTTATTGAACAGCTCCCAACGCGGGTTTCGTTTTTTTTTTTTTTTCGGAGGCGCAAAACTGCCATCATCCGATTCTTCTTTTTGGGGACGATCAAATGGAGGTTCCGACCCTCAAGGGAAGTGTGGGGCTGTGGGGTGGGTGGAGGCAACTTGTACGGTTGGATTCGCTTGGCGGAGCTCTAAGTGTGTTCTGAAAATTCCGATTACATTATGTAGCCAATGATTTTATTGGCCAAGTTTTTCTGTTTGATCCATCTTTACGAGAAATGATGACACTCAATATGATGATGTTCTTTGAACGGGTTAATTGAGAAGTTTGTACCTTTTGTTATTCATTCACAAAAGGTACTGGCCTGACCTACTTTGACAGCTTGTTTTTTTTTTTTGAGTTTTCAGTATTGGGCTTTCACCATGAAATCATAGGTCCCATGCCACATGACTAAGGGAAAAGGGTGCCCCCCATGTCTACCAAGGTCTTTTTTTTGTGCATCGCTTAAACATCGGATTTGCCATCCATAAAGATTTAGATCTTGGAGATGGAATGCTTCGACCAACCTGAAAAGATCGTTGAGTTGTTGCCATTTGGCTTTTTTTTTCGTGAAGCGTGGATTTTTTCAGCTTCAGATTTTCGTTTCTGGCAGTGGCTTTCCCTACGTAGATAGGCAAACTTGCCGGGTTTGCCAAGGCCCCCAGTGATGGCAAGGATTCTTGTCATGAGTGCTGGCTATCACCAACAAAAAGTCTATTACCACCAGGGTTTTCTTCCTTTGAATTTTTGAGTCTATTGATGTGCGCCGGATCCATTTATGGTATATTTAAATCAAGGCAAATGGTGGTAAGTATAAACCACTTCCGTGGATCCTATGGATTTCAACCACGTTGTTTCAGGTGCAGCGAGCACATGCCATTTTGATCGAAGAGGGTTTTACGGCAGTCAGCAATGCTCAGACCCGGGAGGCACACGGAGAGAGATGTTTGGGGTGAAAGGTGTAAGCAATTTAAAGGGAGAACCCTCGTGGTTTAACGTGTTATGAGTCTTGATTAGATAGATCATATATACATATATATATATATAGATACATGTATTTTTGCATAGCTCCCTTTTTAGATTTCGACATGATGTACACACACACATGCACAAACCACATTCATACACTTTCATATTGTATATAGTTCTTGGAACTGTGAATCAATATGTACAATGAACAACTCAAACCCCAGAAAGCACGTAAGCAATTCTTTTTCAAGGTTGACAAGAGACCTTTCAAATTTAGAGCTGGAAACGAATGCCACTTTTACTCCCCATTTTTTTTTGCAACAGTAGTTACACCTGGAAAACTTTGGACAAACAGATACACCCTTGTGATGACAGCTGCTGTGGCATCCCATGAACTTCAATGGAAGTGCTTCAGATCGAGACATTTAGGAGTATACGCACTAGAAATTTAATATAGATCCCAAGCATGATGGTAAAGGTAACTGATTGAACATAGCCAACACATCTCGGATATCCATGATCTCCATGAAATTTCACAATGTGTACGGAAACTGAAAACTGGTGCCTTTGAGAATCAAGTTGAAGTTCCAATTTGTCAACGTCCAGTTCTGATGTGTCAAGTTCATGTCCGTTGATTTGGCCTATACCTGAAAGTCTTACTGTTTTGGGACTACCCAATCAGTTATCCACTGGTCTAATTGTTTTTTGTCGATTACCAACTGGAATATGGATTTTTCAGGGAGCAAATCTAGATCTCATTGATTTGAGTCATTTGTCTCAAACAGCTGGAACAAATCAAACAGCACAAAAGCCGTTTTTAGTTGCCCGCGGCTCGAATGGTTAGGCTGTGGCAAAAGCATTGAAAAAGCCACCTCCGCATTTGCGACGATGAGACAAAAAAAGTTTGAGCCAATCCTAGTGATGTTTTCACTGTTGTCCCTGGTTGGGTGCTACGTAGGCTTTCAGGGTGTAGTATTGAAATGTACTAGTATCAAGTGTGTTTTTCAGTGACAATTCACAGTGATTGGAAAAGAAGAATCCCTGGTATTGATTCCTTTCAGTTTTTGTTGGTAAATTATTGGAAGGATCGGCAAATGAGTTCCATCTCAGAAACTGCGCCCAGTTTCTGAAAGGAAAATGATCGACTTTTAGATTTGTAGTGCTTAGAAGTGTCCAAATCCTTGAAAACCTTTAAAGACACCCTTTCGCTTCAGATTTTTGAATACAATTTGATGGTTCAAATCACCGCCAAGGCTGAGATGATTACCCTCCCTGAAACCAACAGTTTGCAAAATGATTCAAATTGATGGTTGACGATCCTTTCCTTTTGGGATGGCCTATTTTCAGGGACTTTGGCTGTTAGTTTTGGGGAGTTTTCCACGATCATTTGCTGCTTACCATCTCACATTTTGGCTTAGTAACAATCACCTCAACGCCGCGCGGGCAACAAGGCAGGGTCAGTTGTTTTTGCACAATCTTGGGAAGACAAACAAAACACTTTGAAATTTGATACCATTCGTACTAGGGGACTTTCGATTTTACTTACGATTTCCTGGATTGTTTATGATTGTCTTGGATGATCATTGAGGTAAATGTATAAAGCGAATGACAAAGATGGAGTGTTGGGAGCCAATTTGAAAAATCATTTTGAATCTTCGAATCAGACTCATTTGATGATCATTGCTGTGCTGTATATCTTGCTTTTGTTCGAAGGACTCTCATTTTAAGGCAGAACCCCATATGCAATCAAATTCTTGGACAGTGATTTCATATCCTGGTATATACTGTAAATATGTATATAGTCATATTTACCCTTTCTGTTCAAATGTCTTATGCGGTTTAAACCCGGTCGGTGTCGTTGCTGTCGTTGCTGTCGTTGCTGTCGTTGCTGTTGTTGCTGCTGTTGTTGTTGTTGTTGTTGTTATCATGGGATTGGGATTGTCCAGTTTTTCCCCAAAAAAGCAACCAACATCTTTCGGTTCAATCCCTGTGAGGTGTCATGGAGCGAGATGAAAAGGTTCCACAATATAAGCACCTCGGCATTCTGAAACGAGGTTGGAGGTTGTTTTCAGAGGCTGGTTCTTGATTATGCTACATACTCATGTCATGTCTTTGTAAGGGATGGCATGATGATATGAGATAGGAAAGATGGAGAGAGTCAAGACATCAAGCTTATAGTTATAGGAATCTGATAGTATAGTAATTGCACAATTGTACAGGTTATTCTTACCTCCCCCTTGATCAGATGACATCTTAAACGAGTTTTCACAGATTTGATTCGATTCCCACACAGCCTTCTTTCAGTGCAACGCAAAATGTCAACGAACTTTGATAAGGTTTTCTAGCGGTTCTGACACATGGACCCCCTTGTTAAATCCTCATTTGTACGATGGATACTTATAGTGGGTGTAGCAGCGTAGTTTGGGAGGGACATCAATCTAACGCCTCTTTGTACCTCAATGTCATGATGGCAGAAACAGCAATTTTGTACCTCAATGTCAAGACTTCATTGCTTCAAGATGATTTGTAAGATTTGGGTTGTGCCTTAAACTTCAGGATACCCAGATACCTCTCCTAGCCAGGAACCACTCATGTCCAGGTTGATTTCGGGGTTGGTTTTCCTTTGTCAGTGAGACATTGAACTGGGTGATATGTTTTGATATGAATGTACCATGGAACTAGAAAATGGCAGGACTTTACAGGAAATTTGTCTAACATGTTTCATCCATTCAAGTCTCCTCAAGCTGGACTAATAGTAGTCGTTGTAGAAGTAACTTCGTGTAAAACATCACGAGTTCGCCATTGCTTGGTTTTAGTTTGCTATTCAGAAACAATATCTCACTATCTCACCAGGTTCGTGCTAATAGTAGTGCCATGTCGAATCCTGCCAACCAACACCGCCAAGGCTTCATGAAATACGACAAAAGTACAGATGTTCAGTATTTTTTGGAAACAAGACTCTAAATCGATGTTTTTAAAGGTACATTTTAGTTTCAGTCAACTCAAGGCAAGAACTAGAAAACGGGGATGTTGCATGTTTGACATCTTTTTGGCATGACCAAGGACCATCAAACGTCTTCAAAAGTGCTATCTTGTGCCGTGCTCAAGCGCTTGTTAAGCAAAGCAGCCTGTGACAATGTAAACCTTTGGATTCTGGAGCTTTGCAGTATCTCAGCATGTTATGTGTGTGTTCTTCTTTCAAAAGAGGTCCGGTGTAACGAGTCCTTGTCCAACATCATTCCAGGCGTGACAGTTGTTGCGGGCTGAGGATGTTTTCACGACCTCCATGATCCTTCATGTCAATGCTAGTTACTCTAAACAACCTTGTTTTTTGCTACCACTTGACATTACCATAAATATTTCCTGCACTCTGAAAGTAGGTAGTAGTTCATGTTCCCCAGAGGTTTCTTTCTGCTTTCAGAGGGGGTTTATACAATTATACATATGGATGTTTCCGAAAATAGTGGTACCCCCAAATCATCCATTTTAATAGGGTTTTCCATTATAAACCATCCATTTTGGGGTACCCCTATTTTGGAAACACCCATATATATATATATGTATTGATGTCTTGGATATTCAGTGGATGTTCCTTTTTTTCTGACGGTTACAGTAAGTCGACCAATCTCCACCATAAGAGGCAGTGTAAGGTCAGCTATGACATCCAGTTCCCCCAAAAGAGGCATGGATTGAATCCCATCTTAAAGAGTTCATTTTTTTCGTTCAGTTTCTTGGTGAAAGATGATTGTTGTGCAGTGTAAGGAGTGTAGGTCAAACTTGGATATTGAGAGGTTGATGAAATATCTCTTGGTAAAAAACAGGAGTCTCGAGATGGGTTTTGAAATTGTGATTAGTCATCATCAGTCTTGAGACTTCGCCCTCTCTCTTTCAAGATTTCCAACTGGACACATCCTGTTTGTCCAATCAGGTTGGAAGAATCTCACAACGATCAAAACTATCATCTACCCCACCCGAAAACTAACATGACAATGGAAAATCATGGAACATCCACCATTTGAAGATGTATGTCCTATAAATTAAACATGGCTCTATAACGTCATGTTAGTTTTCGGGGGAGGGTAAATGGTGAATTCAAGAAGCATGGGAAGCTGGCCAAAGTTTGCTACCAGGCTCCGGCGTGAAGCCAGCCAGTGCCATCCGCCGCACAGAGCAGCAGTTTCATGGACGAATGGTGTAGCGGGGTGTCATCCAGGGGTGTATCAAATCCGTTGCATCAACAAAGGCCTTGTTGTTTTGTTGAAATCTGGAGATGTTTCGATAAACTTGGGTGAGTCGTTGCTTTGCCATGTTTCTTTTAAACAGTTTTTGCCATACCAGTCATGGTAAGTTGGTGCTAAATGTTGGTAGTTAAGCATGAAAACCATATGCATACGACAATAAGATGCCTTTCTCGGACAAAGCCTAGGATTGATTTTACCGCCACCAATCTTCACCACGAAGTAAACCACTATATAATGTCAGGTGTTTGACACACCTCCGAACTACCAACTCACAGGAAGAATGGATGTTTGATACTTACACTCCAGTTAACTGACATAGCAATGGAAAATGAACCCTGTGAAGATGTATTTCCCTCTTGAAAATGGGCATATTAGGCATATTCTATTGCTACTGTTGATGGTTCAGAAATCCTGCACCAGTTGAGGCTGGTAGTTTATCCTGTTATTTACGAGGGTTTATATACATCCCAAGTGGTTGGCCTTGGGATTTCTGAACCATCAACAGTATTTTAGTTTACCACGGGGTGGGTGATCTTAAGTGCTTGGAATCTACTCTGCTGCAACCCTGTCCCCGCCTGACAGCTGAGGATCAAGGAAGAGAGGAAACGTTTGGGCAAGCTCAACCAAGAGGCAGGTTGCATCCCCGAACGCGGATGGTTTGATAAAATTTGACGTCCAAGTTTTTGGGAGTTTTTGTTGTGAAAGAAAGCATGACAAAACAAGACATGTCAAAGCTTAGATGAGAAACATTGAATGGTAAGAAGGAAAGGATGAATGATGAATCACCATGTGATTATACTTCTTTTTGAATCACCATTCATGGAATTATTTTTTTCTACACTCAGTTTGAGGCAAAGTGTCATTGATTTATCCAGCGGACTCAAACGGACTCAAAACGGGATGGTTATTAGCTAAGAAACCCTCCATACGGTTTGACACCCAAGGTGTCACTAAGTTCCAGAAATTATCCTGAATTTCCATGTTTCAAATATAACTTTGCAAGTTTATGGGTCCAATTTGCTTTCGAGATGATTCAAGTCCATTCAACTTTACCTGCAATTTGTCTATGATATTTATATACATCTATTTACCAGCTGAGCAACCTGACTGCCATCTTTTCAAGTGCTGGCTGTCAGGAACTCATGGCACAGATGGATGTGACGAGCCAAAAAAAGGTGAAGAATGCACAGGTGCGGGGCGCCGAAATTTCCGAAGCAGGAGGGTGAATGAGATACAACGTTGCGCCATATAAAGGTGTTTTTCATTTAAGCTCTACTGGTACATGAAAAATGTGAATACCAATGTGTGTGTAGATGTATATACATATTACATAACAATGTCATCAATATAAGTCAGTTTCTAAGTTTCTAATCATATCAACATGTATCTATTTTTTTGGGCAACACCTCCATCAACAGATCTGATCCAGCCATCTATTCTATCCATAGTAATAGACCTTTTCTGAAAAATCACTTTGTTTATTAGTTCATTACGTTCTTTGTTTTGGATGTGTGTTTATCTATGATATATTTATGGAATTTTGTGGATTTCATTTTTTTAATTGACGGAGATGGTAATCCGGCCCCATGCAGCCTGAAAGACCTTCCGTGCCTGAAATGCCTGGTGTAGCTTCAGTACTTGCAAGTGAGCAATGGAAAAA
>DF243559.1:15223-37904 GCA_000507305.1 Breviolum minutum Mf 1.05b.01 | reverse complement strand
AATACATGCTCTATAAAAATGGTACTGTGCAGGGCATTCTATAGTGCATTCCAGGGGTATGAATCAAATAGCTTTATCTCCAAAAAAATGGGATACATGAAATCCCGCCCATGCGTATACGGTAGGGTATATACAGAAAATATATACTGTGTAATATATATTAAAATATTTCTAATGTCACCCTACCGTATACTATATACGGTAGGGTAATAATACTAATATATATATATATATCAAATATTTCTAATGTCAGGAAAGGATTGACTATTTCAACCCCTATGTAATCAAACGGTGCAATTTTCTCAGTCCATCATTTCCCAAGTAAAGTTTTCCTCCCGATATGCTGAAAATCCACCCCAATTGGAAGGTTTAAAAAAAAAATGGTCCGATCCACAAAATCAATGGAAGATGATTCGAAGCCTTTCCAGGATCAGTGAAGCCGATCGCGTTGGAAAAACATGTACGAGTATACGGTATGCATCTAAAAAAATCTGCAACCAGAAATTCCCATTTGAGCCACGAAAAAAAAAACCTTACTACTTTCCATTATACTGGTTGGTTAATAGGGATCCTTATAGTGGTTCATTGATGTTCATTGTAATCCGTATATAACTGGGTAGTATAATCCCCTATATACCCAAAACAAACAGGGCTTTTTTCATTGCTCATTTGTTTGTAAACTATCATGGGTAAAATGACGTGGTTTTCGATTTTTTTCGGGCACCTTGGCAGGGTTGAGCGAATGCTGGAAATATCAATGTTGAGCCTCCGTCACCTTTTAAGCTACCTAACGGACCTGCGGAAAAAAAAAGAAAAAACGTCATCCTCCAACTTCAATGGCACACAACTATATGGATGTTTCCAAAAATGGGGGAAAACCCCCAAAATGGATGGTTTATAATAATGGAAAACCCTATCAAAATGGATGATTTGGGGGTACCACTATTCTCGGAAACATCCATATACCCTCTGGTAGTTCCTAACATAGCTGGCTGGAATATACCCCCATTTTCAATAGGAAATACATATACATTGTCCATTTTACAGCCAGCGAGAAGTTAAATTTACCGGAGTGCAATCAGTATAAGATCATTGCATTGATCATCAGAAATGGATTGTGTCAATTCTCTATTTCTATGAATTTGTTGAATTTGATGTTATCAATATTATAGGTATCCAATAGTCCCATGGATCCTTATGGCTATTCCAAAACCACTGAAAATCAGCCATAAGAATTCGTCAGTTTTCCTCCAAAATCGAGCGGGGAAAAAAAAACACATAAACCATGGGCATCTACAAGGTGTGGGCCCCTATATACGATTGTTATAAGGCCAAATAAATGGCCGACAAATTCATGGATAACTGGGGTTATTGAAAACCACATAGAGTGATCCCCCAAAAATTTTAACATAAAGATATCCCAAAAATGATGGTTTTTTGTGGTTTTTATGTACATATCTCCGGCTTCAATTTTTTGGCGTCATTTGGGGTATCCAGCCGTTCGTTTTCGGGGGTGGAAACCCTCCAGGAAGCGATCAGAAATATACCGGACACCGATTTCCAGTAGGCGCCGGAAAATCATCGACTCGACTCAAAAGTTCCATGTTGGGAGAAGGATATTTGTTAGTTCCCTGGAGGGTGACCTGAGTGATGTTGGATTATTTTACCCTGTTTTTCAAACAAAATATGTTTGCTTTAAATGGAATTCTTCCCCCCCAAAAGAGGTGAAGATCTCAAGGGCTACCTGGTATTCTATCTGCCCATAATTACACTACTTCACCAACCTTCGGAGATTTCCCTTCCAATTGGCTACCTGGTTGGTGGTTGAACCAACCCATTCGAAAAATATGCTCGTGAAATTGGATCATTTCCCCAGGGTAGGGTGATGAACATATAAAAATCTTTGAGTTGCCACCACCTATAGCTACGTTTTGCGGGTCTTTTTGGTCGTGTTTTTGGGTCGGATCCATGTTTTGGGGGAGCAGCTTCAACATCTTCCCCCGAGGTCGTTTGCCCAGCTGGGGACCCTGGGCTTGCCACTCGTTTCTCCAAGTCCCTCATCCTGGCGAAACAGCTGGAAGGAGAGCCGAGGAAATAACGGCGGATAACGGCTACATGTGGACACATACCAAAAAAAGATACGAAAAACTCCGAAATCTAACCCATACCATCCATGTATGGTATATTTACCTACATTTACCATAAAAAACAACTAAATGTAGGTAAATATGCCATACATGGATGGTATGGGTAAGATATTACACCCCTGAAAACGAACGAATGTCCCCTAAAAAGGTGACGATTTCAGTATAGGGAATACTGAATCTTCCAACCATTGATTTTCAAGGGACATGTTAGTTTTCAGCAGAGTACCAACTTTAAAAATGATGGCTTGGAAAGTGTATCTCCTTTCAAACATGGCCATTTTTGGTATCTATGTTATATACCACCGAAAGAAGCTTCTACGCTCCCTAAAACTGATAGTTCGTCCCTGAAAATAGGCCGTCTCAAAAGGAAATGAATCATCTTCCAACCATTGATTTTCAGGGGCGAGCTGTTAAACTTCGGGCGTTTATCTGCAAGCTCAAAATATCTCTTTAACAAAAACTTCATGACTTTAGGTTCCATTTTGGGAATTTCTGGGGTGTAGATGTGCCTGTATAATTGTATATAGGTGTTCTTTCTATATATAGTTGTTTAGAACTATGTTTCAAGTGATGAAAAGTGTATGTTCGGGGAAAAAAATGCCATAAATGTTGGTTCAAATGGATCTAACACCTCGAAGCCTTATCAACAAACATGGAGTGAAAAGAGATACACCCCTGAAGTCTAACGAATGTCCCCTAAAAATCAATGGTTGTATAAGTAATTTCCTTTCAAAAATGGTCCCTTTTCAGATGACATGTTAATTTGTTGGGGGGAATTATGTGAAGTCCGCGATCACTTTGCAGTGGTTCACCCATAGTTCTTTTGATTTAGAATATCCAAACTGAGGATAATAATCAAGATCCACCAGTCTTCAAACTCAATGTGACTGACATACGTCCAAAAACAACACCGTCTCGGTTCTTTTCTGAGTGGCTTACATCTAAGTCTACAACAAAAAAAACCTACAAATGCGTCTAAATCGCCCAAAACCTAAATCATGGTGGCTAGCAAACCGTTAATAAATCCTTATTTCCTGGGGGGAGGGTGGCATAGAGTACCCTTTGATTTTCATGACGGAAGGCTTCCCAAGTCATTAACAAAAATCTTTGGCTTCTCAATAAAAGAAGCGACTCAACTTTCTGGCAAACAGAGGTCATTCTGTTCATGGCAACCAAAAATCCGCAACTACAAACACCAGTTGAAGTTTGGTAGTTGAAATTCCGGAATCATTTATTTACAGCGGTGAAAAATCCTTTTATCCGATGATTTACAACACTTTTAGGATTTTTACCATGATGACAAATGAATCCAACAACCCATTCCCGGAATGTCACGGTGGCTGGATTTTTCGAAAACGGAGATCGATCGACTCTCAAGAAATCGACCCAATAAATCAAGTTCGATGGTTTCACCCCCATTGAAACTGTCTACCATGGGAACCCACAACCCTCATTTTTAAGGGTTATCACCCATATTTCTAGGGATTAAAACCTTCATTTTTCATGGTTTTGGGTTCCAAGGGTAGTTGGTGGTTTCAACCTAACCCATTTGAAAAATGTGCGCAGTCGTCAAATTGGATCATTTTTTTCAAGGTTCGGGGTGAAAATCAAAAATCCTTGAAACAACCACCAAGTTCCAAATGGGTCCCATTTAGTGATCCCTGTTTGTAACATGCCTTCCTTACAACAACGAAAAACCCACGTGATTCAGCCGCCGTGACCAAACTTTTTCCCCAAAAGTTTGAGGTCACTTAAACAACTTCGGGAGTTCGGGTCACGTAAACTCACCATCCCAAAAAGGTCACCGATCACCAAAATTGCCAGGTATGTACCTGGGGAAATTGTAGTGATCTCACCCAATATTCACCCCAAAATATCGCGGTTTAGTTTAGTAAGGGAATACCCCGCCAGAAATCCTCTTAATTCAGGTTTTGATGTCCAAACCCATAGGATCCATGATTGCCTGGTATGTTTCCCCACATTTACCAGAAAACTCAACCATCCATTGATCGGTAAATATACCAGGCAACCCATGGATCCGTCATGGGATTTCCAACGACAACTTCGCCACCTTTCCCCGAAAAAAACCTAGTTGGTGGTTGAACCACCCCTTTGAAAAATATGCGACCGTCAAGATGGGTGAAAATATTCCCCCAATTTTCGAGGTGAACATGAAAAATATCTGAAACCACCAACTCAAAAAAACATCGGAACTCCGGCAAAAAAAACGATCGCCGCCTTTCATTGACCTCACCGATGGACTCTTCACACCGTTGCACCCTGGTGATTTCGATGGTCGATGTGTTTTCGGCGTTTTTTTTCGTTTTCCGGAAACGCCGGGTAAGTCGAGTGGTTGGATAATGTTGGTTGGTATGTTGGTAGGTTGGGAGCGGTTCCGTTTTGGTGGGAGGTTTTTTTTTGGTACAGCCCGGAAATATCCAAGGGTTATGAAATCTTAACCATCAGTGTCCCTGTCGCAATAATCCCTTAACAAACCCATGCAGCTTTCCTTCCACTCCTCTCGTTTGGAAGGTTGGTCAGGTCAAAGTCATAGAGGTGTCAAATTGTGGGATTTTTTTCGAAGATTTTGTTAAAGGGATTTGCAAGGGCAAAAAGGGTGATTTGGATGTTTCCGAAAATAGTGGTACCCCCAAATCATCCATTTTAATAGGGTCTTCCGCTGTAAACCATCCATTTTGGGGATTTTCAATGTTGGGTGATTTTGAGGTGAACTGGTTGGTGGTTGAACCAACCCCTTTGAAAAATATGCTCGTCAAATTGGATCATTTCCCCAGGTAGGGGTGAAAATAAAAATATCTGAAACCAGCACCTAGTGGAGCATGTTCATTCTCTAGGGCGTTAAGTACTCCAAAAAAAAAACTCACATCAAACAACCACCGGAAAAATGGTGGCCGCGGAAAAGGAGATTCCGAGTGGAAACCCACGATTTTTAGGGGCGAACTAACTGTTAGTTTTAGGGAGGGAACCCGGAATCTGACATGTGATACTTCATCCAAAAGCTTACCAATTAAAAATCCAATAGAGCATGTTGGGCCGCTGGAAAAACAGGAATTTTGGGATCTTACCATCATTTTCAGATATTTCAGGTTCATGATGTGTCCATCTTCGTGGGGTGAAACAATATAAATCCAAAGGTATGATGCTATTACCAGATTTTGGGAAAGAAATCAATTGAGCCACGAAAAAAAAAAACTCCTACTTTCCATTGAATCTTGGTTATTTAATAGGGATGCTCATAGATGTTTAGTAAGATCACCACGTAACTGCCCTTGGAACTCAAAACCATGAAAAATGAAGGTTTTAATCCCTAGAAATATGGGTGATAACCCTAAAAATGAGGGTTGTGGGTTCCCATGGTGGGTAGTATTTCATCCCCTATACACCGGAAAAAAACAACAAAAGGCCCTGGGGTTTTCATTGCTTGCCCAAATGTCGATTCCAACTGCTCCAAACTTAAGACATTCTTGAAACAAAACGCTGAGTCAAAAAATCTCCATCTCTGCACACCTTTCTGGGCTGACTTGTTCCTTCTCGGAAATCTGCAGAGAGCAAGCGGCAAGTTGTCAAAGGTTTCATGTGCCGACGAGTCGATCAACTCCCTATATTGGGGATAAACTCATCCCACCTTCAAAATGGGAATCCTTGCGGATGGGTACTGTATATAAACCCCTATTGTTGGGTTGATGATCATCTTGTAGTATATGGAAATCATGTGAGTTTAGACCATAGCACAGATGGGGTGTTTGGTGGATGCTTGTTTAGGAAGCATTTACCGTTACTCTCCCTGAATCGAACAGCGAAAGGCACAAAAAACAAATCGGCCGAGTGCCAAAAGGAAATCAGTCTTCCAACCATGCATTTTCAGGGGTGATTTGTTAGTTTCAGGGAGGATCCGCTTTTGTGAAACTGGATGAAGTGGACGCGGTGTTGTTTTGTGCGAAAAGTCTCAAGAACTCCTTTTTGAAGTTTTAAAATCCGGTCAGAAGTCCGTTGCTTTTACAATAAAAAACAAGCATGTATAGGAAAAGGAAATGGTTGTGTATCTTTGGGGACATTTGTTGACTTTGACACCACATCATCATCATCATCATCATCATCATCATCATCATCATCATCATCATCATCATCATCATCATCATCATCTTCATATTCATATTCATATGTATGTAGATATATATATATATTCATATTCATCAATGTCATCCATATAAAGATATACCTCATATCTTTCTATGGGTGTATTACCATCTTGCCCTGGAACTTGCTTATTATTTTTTTTCGCCACTCTCTTGCGCCATGTGGACTATCATGGATACGAACGACTCGTGGCTAAGGCCTTCTTTACCAGATCCATGAAAAATGTTTGCTTGAAGAAACCACGAATGGAGCCTTTTTTTTAACCATTATTCATACTGTTTTTACAGAAAAGGCCACAGGTATGACAAGACGTGGATTTTTTCAGTATGATTGGTTGGAATCTATGGATATCTATGTTGAGTTTTTTACAGGTGCAAACTACTGAGTTTTTCCATGTTTCCTACACTGAACAGGATATTCTGTCAAGAGTGTACTTAGCAGCATAGAAATCGGCTCACTGGGATATATATATATAGCTGAGATCTTTGATTGTTTTTGCGTACTTGGTCATCCCACTTGAGCCCACATTCAGAGAACCCTTATGACTCATGACAAAAATTATACTGGATTGGTGAAAATAGGCATCCGAAAATAACAGCTTATTACCTAGCCTATATATATATAACTGGGTGGTTGTTCATCCCCAAGATCATCCGCTTCATCACCAGGGTCAACTGGTCACTGAAAAAACCGTTTTCATCGTTTTCCGGTCCACGGGGATCTCCCGAGAAACCTACCGTTTCGAGAAGCCACTCATGTGGTTAAAAACAACCATTTACGAAGGGGGATGATAATTGTCAATCCCAAGTACTCGGTGGTTTCAACCCCTTTGAAAATATGCTCGTCAAAATGGGTTCATCATTTCCCCAAGGTTTGGGGTGAAAATCAAAAATATTTCAAAACACCAACTAGTTCACCAACCTAGATTTCCCTTCCAATTGGCTATGTTTTGGTACACTTCCTTCCTTTTGGATGATGATAAACCTGTCTCCCCATTTTTCACCGGACTCCTCTTTCCCTTCCGTTTTTTTCGCCTGCTTTAAATCTTCCAATTTTTCTATTAGGCCACCTTCACCCTTCACAAAGATCCTCGAGATCGGACCGGTTCAGGTGCGTTTGGCGTTAATTGACGGAGCATGTTGACATGTCACGAAAACTTACGGCAAATTAGCCCCTAAAAATGGATGGTTGGAAGATGTTTTTTTCCTTCCCAAAAAGGGTGGTTTCCAAGTTCTATGTCAATTTTCGGGGGAGTAAACTAAATGATGAAGATCACCCTAAAAAGGGGGACCAATTCAAAAAAAAATGAACTGTCTGGAACAACAAACCGATAAAACATGTTGAATATCAACAGTGTACATATATGCATCCTGTGTATTGAAATCAGTCCACTGATAAACAAAAAATTGGACGCACAGACACAACAAAAAAACACTACCGCTCAATTCTGACCAAACAAGACGAGGCTACAGGACGTTGCATTTGATGGGCCATGGCGGCCATGTTTTGAATACCAAATGTTCCCCCTCGCCAACAGTGACCAACGATGAGCAGTCCTAAAAATGAATGCTCATGAATTAAATATAACTTGACCAAAATCTGATTGTGAAGAAATCAGCAGTCAATCAAGATGGCAAATATAACCAATCAAGCGACATCCTTCTGGTGAAGTTTTAAAAAAAGCCAATACTATTTGACCAATCAAACAACTTCATCAGTTTCATCAATCAACATCAACATCACCTGCTTGCATATCAACACCTTACCCCCCCCCAACTCAGTAGTGGACTCCAATGTACTCATGCGACTTACCATTGCCACTATAGCAGCCTGGTTGCCGGGTGGAACCCGCAATCACCTATGGGAAATTCCCTATAGCATCGCCCTATTTCATGTGAGCCACGGAAAAAAAAACACCCTTATTACATTCCATTGGATACTGGTTGGTTTGTAGGCATCCTTATATTGGCTTATTATAATCCCTATATAATTGGGTAGTATGTCATCCCCTATATAACCAACCAGGGTTTCTTTTCATTGCTCATGTGGCTATGAAAATGGGTGAAATAATCCCCAAAGAATCCCATACGAGAACATCAGCTAAATACCGTTAGGGGCCCACACGTATGTTAGGGGGTACACCCACCAGTCCCAAAGTCCCTTGAAGATACCGTAAAAACAAGCATCAAGCATTTAGTTTTGTTTAGTATCTATGGTTGAAACTTCAGCATCTTCAAAAAATCTAAAAGTTGTGTCCCCATCCACTTGGCTACGAGAAGGACCACATCATGATCTACAAGCCTCCAAGATGTCTGGATATAGTTGGATGGTTGCCAAATGTCAACCAATGATTGGTGGTTCCCCTCCTTAAAACTAAGACTAGACTAGACCCTGAAGATCGGTGGATGTGGAGACGATCCGGCGTCCTTTTGTCAGATGTTCATGCCGAGTTGGCCATTTTCAAGGGACGTTTGTTCTATCCGTTAAAACATATGATAACAACTTGCAGTTTTCTACCTGAGAATTGGGCTTACTAACCAAGATTCACCAATAATATAAGAATTGAACATGAAAGATCTAGGGACCTCAGACTTTAGTATGATTTATAAATCATGTCTCTTGTAAATTACAACTAGTTGGTCTAAGTCTATTTGTGAGATATCAAATATACATTCTTTGATGTTACTGATCTTACTCGACCCTTACTCCATAGATCTAACCATCCTGCGGCAGATCACAAACAAATTCACAATTTCAGTTGCAGATCAATTTGTTTGTTTGCAAAATCTGTTCAACTCCAATGTTTTTTATCCTCCCCAAGTCAATTATTGACAATCTCTGGGCTAAAAAGTGCAGGTTTTATAAAGCTAAGGCTTCCTCTTTTTTTGGCAAAATCTCGAGGAGGAATAGGCAAAAGACCGAGTGGTGATAATCCTCCCGGATCCTTTGTCACAAGAACATTTGAACATCTGATAGGCTTGGCTAATATACAAAATCCAGCTCGCCCTGTCGAAACTCGCCTAATTTGATATAGAACGAATGTCCCCCTGAAAAATAGTGGTTGGAAGACTATGGTTACTAGTTTTTTTTGGGATAGTACGGATAGTAGCTTTGTAAGGGACATGCTAGATTTTGGGGGTGTATTAGACTATTGTGATCATATTATGAATCCTATATATTTGCTCCCTTTATAAACAAAATGTACATTGATAATGTGATACATTCATCCCATTTGGAGGTTAGTACAAAAAAACAACTTAAGCCACGGAAAAAAAAAAAACTCGTACTTTCCATTGAATCCTGGTTGTTTACTAGGGATCCTTATAATGGTTTATTAATTGCAATCCCCGTAGAACCGGGTAGTTTGTCATCCCGTATATACCCTAAACAACCAGGTTTGCTTCATTGCTCACTTGTAGATATAAATTAACTACCCGGTGCTTTCAACCCATTTGATATGCTCGTCAAATTGGATCATTTCCCCAAGGTTCGGGGTAAAAATAAAAAACGAATTTGAAACCACCACCTAGTGTCAACCATCTGTTTGTTTAACGCCTTTTTTAAAGCGCAAAAACTGAGTGCCCCTACATCCACAAAGCCCTGAGTCCAGGCCAGATTTTTGGTTGAATCACGATGCAACAGTCCATGCTTCATTGGTGATACAATAGAATGTGCACCATCTTGACCAATAAATCTGCTACCTCTTGTACACTAGCATAGCTGGAATATCCCCACTATAGGAAATGAACATCTTCATTCTTCGGGTCCATTTTCCAGCTGCTTGTTTTTTGATGCCGAAGTTTTTGGGTGACATTCCCGATCCGAAGATGAGCGGTTGTTCGCCTCTGAAACGTTGCCATTAAAAAACGCCATTTGAGTCTTGTTTTTCCCATCATTTTTGCAGGGTGTTTTTGCTGTTAAATTTCAGGGGTGTTTCATGGGCTTTGTTGAGTTCCCCAAGTCGAGATGTCCAGAATCGCGGGACTTGACTTTTCTACTTTAGAGGTGGTAAAACAACAGCGACAAGAACAAGAATGTCTTTCAAAAAGCAAAAAATTTGTCTGAAAGCGTTACCTCACTCAAAAGATGTAAACATTCAGCAAGCTAATGAACATTTTGACAAAACAGCAAAGGTATGCAAAGGTGTTCAAGAGCAATGCCTAGATTTAAAAAAGAAACACCCAACAAGTCACCATCTTCTGCTGGCCTTTATTTTTGAAAGAAGAAAACGAAAAGACCCCAAACATCTGCGTCTTTCCAAACGCCCATGTGGCATCTCCGTCAAAACTGGTTGATCTGCAAATGACATTTCTTCTGTAGTACTTGGAGGATCGTCCCAGGACGGACGTAAGTGGTTCATAACCATGGCGGTTACAATACAAGTACCCTAAGTAGGGTTGAGGGAACCCTTGAAAATGGCCATTCATGGCTTGTAAATGCAGGTGATCCTAACTACTTACCACCAATAACTATCATGATCCTCCAAGTAGGGATCCCTATAATGACTGGTTAGAATCCCCCTTTACTGTGACCACCCAAACAACCCAACCAAGCAGGATGTTCAACAAAAACACAAGAAAATGCAGTTGTGAAAGTAGCAACTGAATGACAAAATGAGTCGGAAAATTACAAGCTGAACAAAAAGAGGTCACTCATTGACTCCTCAATTTTTGCGGGTTTTTTTTGGCCAACCATTCTGGAATGCTTAGGCCCCCCCCTGTCCTCCCTCAACAAATGGGCCTTGAGATTTCCAAAGTCTTCCATCAAACGATCTTCCAACTGCGACAATTCTGAGAGGCAATTCTTTTGCATCTCCTGACGGGGCGTTTTGGAGGGTTTTTTGTGGGGAACTTACCAAAGATTCCTACTTATAGATTCAGGATACTTAGTAAGTGGATAGTAACATGGTTGTTATAACCTCTATTTTCGTGGGTTATATGTCACCTATCTCAGGTTATAAACCTACATATATATAACCAGTTACAATCGTATCCTGAACGTCTAAGATAGGGGAACCTTTGGGAAGATCAAGGGGAATCACCACAACACACACACACACACACACACACCCTCACCCCCGCCTTAAGAATCCTATGATTGGCTGGTTTGCTTCCGTTTTTTTTTCGGGTTTTTGGAAAAAAGAGTGCTGAGGACATAGGCGATAATTCATGAACTTCAAAAAAAGGTGAAAATAATGAGATATGATATATCACTCATGTATAACTTATGTATATTATATATATATATATGGATTATATATTAAATATGGTATTTATATCATATACATAAATCATACTGCAGTACATTGCTCAAAATCTTTGATCCCAAAGGTTCCAAACGATTTATATAACACGATATTGGCCAAAAAAATGCTACCATATATTCATGTGTGTCAATCGCTCGCTCGCTGCCCTGCCAAGGCCGGGGGGGGGGGGGGGTATAACTTGATGCAGCGCCCTATCCAGGGCACCTCGAATCGTTCCTCCAACCACTGAAGATCCAGCACCGGGTCAGACTCCACGGCCTTCGTAACAAAAAAAAGGTGGCAACCGCCAAAAAATGGTAAACAAAAAATTCCCATGGGCTAAAACTGAAACCTAAACTGGTTGGTGGTTTCAACCTAACCCATCTGAAAAATATGAGTCAAAATGGGTTCATCTTCCCCAATTTTCGGGGTGAAAATAAAAAATATTTGAGTTGCCACCAGCCAGTAAAGTCATGGAGGTGGAAGGAGTCAAGATTTTGTTGTTTTCCTTCTATCTTGGGGTGAGTGTTGGATCAACCCTTTCACCATTTAATTTAAGGAATTCTTAATAGGTGTATATAGAACTATCAACGAGTTTTTTCGGAACATCATTTTCTGGGGTTCGAAGTTGCGCGTTCGTAACTTCCTGGGAAATCCATTAGTGGTGATATCTCATCTAATGTATTATGTATTAGATGACCATTTACACCCCCGAAAATGAACAAAAGTCACCTGAAAAGGTCAAAAAGACATGAATCATCTTCCATGTTCATCCATTTTCAGGGTATATTTGTTGGTTTTCAGGGGCCCCGTAAGCCTTTGGAAAGGCACAACTGAACCCCTTCAACTTCCTTTTTGTCAAGATGTTGAGGAGATCCATTTTGGAGGCTTCTTGAAAAACTTGAAGTTCGTAACTTGCCGGAAAAAGGTTGGTGTTTCTATAGATAGTTCGGGGAAAGTGCTCGGCTTAACTGTTCGAAAATTCAGCTTCACCTTACGGCTTGACTCAACAAAAAGAACATAGTTGGTGGTTTCAACCTAACCCATTTGAAAAATATGCATGCTCGTCAAATTGGGTGAACATCTTCCCCCCAATTTTCGGGGTGAAAATTCCAAAAAATCTTTGAGTTGCCACCAACCTTAGAAGGGCCTCTCTTCGACCCCACATCCCTGGATGTCCAACGACATTTCTCGACAAAATTTCATCCGCCTCGGCGTCGCTGGCCCCGTCGGCCACCTGGAGGTGTTTTTAAACGGTGCGAAAGAGAAAGAGGGTCGACTTGAAACAACAGTAAACCTAGTTGGTGGTTGAACCAACCCCTTTGAAAACTATTAGTCAAAAAGGGAATCTTTCCCCAAGGTTCGGGTTGAAAATAAAGAATATTTGAAACCACCACTTAGATGATGACTTCTTTGGCAAATTAAATGATTTTACCCTCCAGGGCACCGAAAGGGAAGGCCGGAAAATCATCATCGACTCAAAATACTTTTTGGCCAGTGGATATGCGAGCTAGTTCCCAGGAGGGTACATGTTTCAACAGTGTTGTGAATGATTCCTCCCCATGGAGGTGGACGTCCCAAACTGGTTCCTCTGACAGGCCTCAGCCTGAAGCCTGTTGCATTTCAGACTTCAAGTAGATTAGCTGACAGCTGACCCAAATGACAGCAACAAATTGAAAATCTTCCAACTCACATGGAAAAAACAGCAAGAAAATACAATCGGAATACATGTTCTTTCACACATCTTACCACGGATTCCCAAAATCAGTTCTGAGACTTCAACATTCCCCCCAAAAAAAAGAAACCAAGCATCAAAATCCCATACCATCCATGGTTGCCTGGTGTATTTACCTACATGAATGGTTGATTTTTATGATTTTCATGTAGGTAAATATATACCATACACGCATTGTTGCTGGTTGACATCTCATCCTGTATTCCCCCAAACCCCACCTTGAAGGAACGGTCCAATTCACCCTGGGAAACCGACCCATGGGCTGTCATCGGTTGGCTGGCTGGATTTGTAGCCGTTGAAAATAAATCCAAAAACCAGGTAGGGGGGGGGGTAGAAATAGAAGTTCCCATGTGGAATCCCATCCGTTTTTTTGTTGTTCAAGAATTAAGAATATACAAGTTGGTTGGAATTTCAGATTTAATTCATATAATATATAGCATCCTTTGAATGACAAGAGTGTGGTTGGAAATTTTGGATGAAGGCAATTCCAACCTCTCATCAACAAGCAAAAGAAATTAGTGAACAGGCTATCGGATTGGTTCATGGCTCTTTTTCTTGTTTGTTTTTCTTTGCAAGAAGCAACAACAAAGATCGCACCAGTGAACCATGAACCAGTGAACTTCTAATTCATGGAACCATCTACAACAATAAATTGTAACAAAATTTCCGCTATATGATTAAAGGTAGGAAATCTCCTAAGTAGAAATATTATAATATCATATAACTACTCCCGTATGTATAAACTGAAATTCAGAAGGGAGAACTGAACACCCTTCATTTACTAATTTGTTGTTACCATTTTGTTACCATTATTTTCAACACATTTTTTTTAACAGAAATTTGCGATCACCTCCCGATCATCTTCGCGATCATCTCGCACCTCTGAGCAATTGCTGAAGGATTTTGAATGGCGGAAGCAATGATAGCAATGATAACAGATGCAACTTTTGCATGTGAAAGATGTAACTTTGGATGAATATTCAAGACTTATTCGATTCTGAAAGAATTTGTAGAACATGTTTGTCACTTTCATCACTTCTTTGTTACAAAATGTTAAAAGAGGCAGGAATCAAGCGCGAAACAGTTTTAAAATATCTATATGAAACATAAAACTCTACCCCGAAAAAAAAAAAAACAACCCTACGATGAAGCCACGAAGCCATGCAACCAACAAACACCGAACGGTATGTTGGCAAAAAAAACCATGGATTTCAACTTGGTGTTGACTCTGCTTCCTGTGTCTCGGGGATTTGAAGCGACTGTATTGAATGGTGTGTTTTTGGTTGGTTGAAGGTACACACGGCGGGTTGACATGAGTGCATGCTGGCTATTGCACAGGATTTGTGTGTTTTACAAGTGTTTAGTCTATCTGAAATTACTCGGTTTGCAACAACTTTTTTTGAGCATCTCATTTTGACGAGCATATTTTTATTAAAAAATAGGTTGAACCACTAGAACCTGAGTTGAACCACTAGGACCCTGGTTGAACCACTAGGACCTGGGTTGAACCACTAGGACCTGGGTTGAACCACTAGGACCTAGGAAACATGGTTTTTCACATTTTGCTACCAACATCCAGAAAGTGCGAATTGCTCTTGGTTAAATGAAACAAAAACTCTCAAATAATCGGGTAGTTAGAAGCAAAATTGGATCATTTCCCCAGGTATTGTCACTTGGCCCCTGTCCAGAAAAGTTGGAATGGAAGTACCAGCTGGGCAACATACCCATACCATCCATGGGATTGGTATATTTACCTACATGACTGGTTGATTTGAATGGTAAATGTACGGAAATATACCACATGGATGGTATGGGATATAGTAGGTAGTAGACTATCCATTCACCATCAATTGAACGTTTATACATATATTATATCTTTATACATAATATGCAGTCCATTTATACATATACATCTTTGTTATGGCTACACCGTAATCAATTCATTATTCCCAGAACAGTGGTCATCATATTACCAACCCAAACAATGCCGCAAATTTCCCATACATGTGCATTGTTTGATGCCTCCCAAATTGGTTACCCCCCAGGAAATTAACATATCCCACCTGGGGAAGTTGGGAACATCATCTTCAAATATGCCTAACATCAGGGGGATATTAGTTAATCCCCTGGGGGGGGTATCTTAATGATCCCTGTGATTCCCAAAAAAAGCTAACATGTCCCCTGAAAATTGATGGTTGGTTCAGATGATCCTTTCCTATTGAACTCGTTCGTTTTCAGGGGGTGTATTCCCAAAAAAAAGCTGAACCTGTCAAAGTTTCCGGGGGGTTCAAGGCTCACGCCATTTCCCATACCCCGTGATACCCGAAAACGTGCACCTTTCCATCCACCCTCGATAACCTGGAGCGAGGCCAAGGCCGTTAAGGCTGGCCTAGCCTGAGATATCCTCTGTCTTTAAAGGTCCCATCAAAAAACTGGTTGGTGGTTGAACCAACCCATCTAGAAAAAATATGTTCGTCAAATTGGGTGAACATCTTCCCCCAAGGTTTGGGGTGAAAATAAAAAATCTTTGAGTTGCCACCAACCATCAAAATCTCACTGTTTTTTTCGAATAGATTTTGAAGTTGCATCACTCAAATTGAATGTATACATTGCACTCACAACAAAAAACATGTATGAAAGGAACACACTTTGACTTAAATAATCTACACATCATTTCCTTGCTGCAGAAATGGAAGCTGTACGTATGGTTTTATCATTCAATGCCCCCTCGAAAAGTGTAAGGTCCTTTGAAGGTAACGGTATCAACACCTATCATTGGGTATCCCACAGGATCCCACAGGGTGAAAAAAGTGGGAAAAACATGCAAACAAATGCCCAACAAATTATGTTGAAGGGTTACGAATTCCGAACCAATCTGGGTGTTGTTTTCAAAAAATCAAGGCACCACCCATGAAACTCCAAGGATTTCTGTTGGGAAATTATCGCCCATGGTATGGTATTACCTAAATTTACCATAAAAATCAACCATTCATGTAGGTAAATATACCAGTCAACCATGGATCCTATGGGTCTTTTTTTGTTCTGGGAAGATTTAATGAACAATTATTTTGAAAAACTGTGAGGTCTGACATCCAGAAGTTTGGAAGTTTGGTAAATACCAGACCAAACTTAATGGTTCAGAAATCCCAAGGCCAACCACCTGACATGTATGAAACCCTGTTGTAAATAGTGGGATATGAAACCCATATCAACTGGTGGATGCTGGATGTTTGAACCATCAACAGTATAACAACACAATACCTATCCATCATTCACCGATCGAGCTCTAAACTCCAAATCTCATAGTGTTTGTCAAGCCAAAAGATTGCGTTTGCTTTGCAAGAATACCACGGAATCAACACGAAATCTTCGTTGTTCATTTCGTTCCAACAAATTCAATTTGCCCAGCATCGGAGAAAAGCCACAAACAAAACTCAAGGTTTTTGTTTGGGGGATCTTTTTATGAATCAATGTCAGCCAATGGTTAAGTGTTGGTTTTGGAGCCCGGTGGTTTGGAAAAAATTCTAGTGATACATGCCAAGTAACAATCCCTTTCATTCACGGGAATCCCAAACTACATGTCTTTTTACATTTAACTAACATATTACAGTTTAACTTATCGCATTAACCCAAAATGTCACAAAAAAATCCAGACCACCGGGCCGCAAACTGAAACTACCCTTCTTTCCACTGAGGGCCTCATGTCTTTCCAACACCAAAAGGACAATACTCAAAACCCCAACTCTGAAAGCCTAATCTTTTGAGGCACAAGTTCTCTTCACTTCCGTATATAATCCATAAGATCCATGTATGGTATACATATACACCTACATTTGGTTGATTTTTCTACCAAATGTAGGTATACCATAAACATCAACCATTCATGTAGGTAAATATACCAGTCAACCATGGAATCCCTATGGGTAAAGATGTGATTCACCCCATTGGGTTGCCAAACACCAAGCTGTTCGTTGGCTCACTCCTCAAGATCCGAATTGTTTTCGGAGAGCTGGAACTCATCAAAGGGGGAATTTTGGACCAAAAACTTGGGTGTACTGAAGATTTCTGGGGTTTTCTCATCAAAAGATGCATCACTGGCAAAAAACACAGTAAGGATGATCGTTCCAACAGATGTTGTTTTCTGGGCTTCGAAAAATCCACTCCAATAATCCAAAACCCGTTTTTCAGAGAAAAAAAAGGTGAAAAACGCCTCCAGCTCTATAAGGTAGCAAAAAAAAGTGACCTGAGAATGAATGTCACTCCTTAACAACAGAAAACGTCATGTGCGTCTAAGGTTTTATCCCAAAAACTCTTGAAAATTGGTGAAACACATGGGTTTTTGGACATATGCTTAGTTGAATTTTATCTATCTGAAAGACCTTGAAATAAGGAGCATTTCCCCAGTTGAACGATGTTGGTACTGCCGCTGCATCTTGGAGAGGGCATAGATCCTTGTCTTTCGGCATCAATCATGATGCCTCTCTAAGACTCTATAGGTAGCCCTTGATCGCACCATCTAACTATTCAGCGACAAGTGCGAGCAATGTCTAAAAACTAACTAGTTGGCTTGTTGCAACCAAAAGACTATCTACATGCAACATACAATCTATCCATTAGAGTCTGCAGATTCTCTGAGATTTACAGTAATTCCAAAGTAATTCCTATAATTGAAGATGATGAGGTTTGAAATTGACTGGCAATTTCCCATTTTTTTTGTTTCCCTTGGTTTCACCCTTCGGTTTTTAGGCACAGATTCACCGAACCTACCGGGAAGTTTTACCACAGGGGTGGTTACCACCCGTGTCCTGCAGCCATCCACAGGATCCAAGGACTCCTGGAGAGAAGCCGGAAAATCATCGACTCAAAATTAACGGCTTTCAGGGGAATATGTTAGTTCCCTGGAGGCTTTTTCTTTTAAATATATGTATGCATGTATGTAGGTATGTAGCTACGTATACGTGCATGCGCGGATGGATGTATGTGTGTATATGCCTGCACTGAAAACCATTTAACTCCCTGGAAAAGTCAACCAGGTAGCCATGTCCGGGACTTTTTTTTTGGTGGGTCCTCTCTTTTGACTTCCATGATTGGTGCAGACAGAGTTGATATCATTGATTCAACTGCCTTTTCACTTTACCAATAAGGACTGGTTCAAAAAGACGCCCAGGAGGAGTAGTGAGTAGTGATCGTTTCAGGGTATACATCCCATACCATTCCTGGTATATATTTACCTACTGATCCTACATGAAAATCATAAAAATCAACCATCCGTGTAGGAAACATTGGAAAATATACCAGGCAACCATGGCCGGTTCACCTCTAGACCAGACAACTTGAAATCCGTACAATCACCTCCCATTTTTTGGTGTTCCAGAAAAAAGTCGTGGCAATGTTCCAGGGTATACCCACCCAAGGTTTTAACAGGAAACGCCCCCTGAAAAGTCGACCGAAACCCAATGAAAAAGCAAAGGATCGTCTTCCTTTCCGGAACCACCATTTTTCAAGGTTTTTTTCTCGCTCTTGAAACTTCGGGGGAGGGGGATACCCCATCATCCCAGCCCTAAACAAAACATCAATATGATGCCCGCCTCACAGCAACGGTCAGTCCAATTCACCCCCTTTTTTGGGTCACTTCGGTGGGGGGGAAAGGGGTATGCTATACATCCCCAAAGGCAAGACCCCATTTTCCCACCCCACAAACTCCCTCCAACACGAGCGACGAGCCGGCGGCTCCTGCAATTCCTTCACGTCCTGCGTGAGATTCTCCACTGACATCTTCAAGGCATCTACCTGCATATTCCGTTGCTTTCAACACAACACGAAACGAAAAGACGACAAGGGTGTGACGTCACAGACCCCCAGGTTTTGTGTTTTAAAGAAATATTCCAACTTATATCATCTTTGCAATGACTTTCTACAGAATTGATGAGTTGAACATATATAAATGTACATATATATATATATAAACACGTTGATTTCCCTATGTGGCTATTGTTTATATCTCTTACAGCTTTGAGTTCTAGATGCATTTCACTTCTTGTTGAATCATAACACGTCAACAAAAACACACATTTTGAATGAAATGATTCTCTGGTTGGTGGTTTCAACCCATCTGAAAAATAGTAGTCAAATTGGAAATCTTCCCTAAATAGGGGTGAAAATAAAAACTGTTGGAAACCACCACCTAGTTCTTGTTGAAGAACTCGGAGTGGAAAAAAACTGGCCCAAAAAAGTACACTCAGCCGATGAAAAAAGGTATCTCCAGCTCCAACAATGGCATCCTTTTGGGTTGGAAAAAATGGAGAGTTTCAAATTCCCCTCACACCTGAAGTTTTTGTTCACCGCTGGGGTTCCCACCTGAATTTTTTTCAGCCCCTTTTGTTGCAAAAAATATCGAGATTCCAAATCTCAAACAAACCCGGGCCCATAAAATACCATAAAACTGGTATATTTGCCTACATGAATGGTTGAGTTTATGTAGGATCATGTAGGTAAATATACCCCATCCCATGGAATGGAGTATCCGGGATCTGCTACTTCAAATTCCATCCACTTTTTTTTGTGTTGTTCGTTTGGAATGTAAAAGCCTCCACGCCAAGTTGTTTCCGCCATGTTCCTGGCTGCTTGCCGGGAACAACATGGGAAACGTTTGGCAATGCAGGTACATCGGATCGAGGAACCGGGACGTCCCATATAGCAATTGATGGTTCATGACCCGAAAAAAAAAAAAACGCAGAGTTTTAACAGCAAAAAAAACACTCTTTCTTTGAAATATGATCAGTGTTGGAAGACATGTTTTTTTCCTTTTTCCTTTGGCATGGCATCTTTAAATTTTGAGGTTCCATGTTAGCTTTCGGGGGTATATGTACCTAGATCCCTGTGGAGGTGAGTGCGTCTTATGTACATTATGCGGCGGAATCTGAAATCCTATTGAGAAGTTGCACACACATATACAGACACACACACAGACACACACCGTACTGCATTTGACAGACGTTAAAGGCTTAAATTAAGCATAGATCCATCTGATCGTTGGCTCTATAGGAATTTGGGGTTTCCCCACCCACATCGCCCAAAAATTCCCATATCTGATGGTTGACCCAACTTCACCAATAAATGGGTGTTTCCGAAAATAGGGGTACCCCAAAATGGATGATTTATAATGGAAAACCCTATTAAAATGGATGATTTGGGGGTACCACTATTTTCGGAAACATCCAAATGAACCCCTCAGAATGTGTTTTTTATTGGTAAATGATGGACATTTCAAAACACTCCCCGAAACTAATACTGTAGCCATTTCGTTTCTTTAAAAAAAAACGAATTGACCCCGAAAGGACATGAATTCATCATCTTCCAACTCTTTCGATTTTTAGGGGTCAAACTCGCTATTAAACAATTCTAGGGTAGAAGATATGTGAGGAAATCTAACTAATGGACCCCCCAAATTTGATCAATTCTTAAAGATTCCATCTTCGGAATTTCATCAATCTAGCCAAATGAAATCATATTTGTCTAACCTAGATTTCCCTGATAAATAGCCATGGGATTTCCCCCTTCCTTTGCTTCTTTTTTGCGGTTTTTGAGGTCGTTTTTGGGGTCGTGGAAAATGTCACCAACTTCCCCACCTTCCGCTGCAATAAAGCTGGCTATCCGCAATCCAGGATCCTGCCACCAACCAACAACAAATCCCCGAGATCCTATGAATTCATTTCGGATGGGATGGATGGGATTCCGGAAGGGAATTGGAGCAGGGAATCCAAAAAAAAACATCCATACATCAAAAAAAAACAAAAAAAATATGGGAATTGCTGCACAATGCAGCCTAACGATTCATTCAAGAATGCTTGAGCCAAACATGGCTACGGTAAGAGGTTATCTCCAGGGAATCCCGGACATCCATGGGAATCTAATATCTTAATTCACCGATCTTTTTTGGCAACCTGGCAATCATATTTTAAGCCATAAGAATCATGACATTGGGATCACCAATAGCCAGGTATCTCTGTCTCCATGGAGTCTTGAGGCAATGGGGGACGACTCCTTTCATTACAGTGCTACTTGAGAATCAGCTAATCTAGTTGGTGGTTGAACCAACCCCTTTGAAAAATATGAGTCAAAATGGGAATCTTCCCCAATTTTCGAGGGAAAATCAAAAAATATTGGAAACCACCACCTCCTAATCGTTAATTGCAATGGGATTTGATCATGGTACCCCCCCAAATAATAGGGCCCTTTCATAAGGGCATCCTAGGATTCCAAACCAACGGGCCCCAAACCAACAAGGAACCAACAGAAGTTTCATGTGGAGATGCCCTTTGAGTCAATCCTATCCCGGAAAACCCCGCAAGGTTAAGGATCAAAATGAACACCTCCTCCGAAAACTAACATGGCAATGGAAAATCACCCGTTTTAATAGGAGATACATCTTCAAATGGTTGTGTTTCCATTGTCATGTTAGTTTTCGGGGAGTACACACAAAAATTCAATTTAACAGTGTCATTGAAGGAATTCTCATTTTCGGCAATCGACCAATGAATAGTGAGACAGAATGCTATGGAAACCGTATGTGTGTGTGTGTGACTTCACTCGAAACCCCAGAACTTTCACGTTCGTGCCATGGACATGAGTACTCAGATATCAAATATACCAAACAAACTGGATTTCATGCAATATATATATAGCTTGCAACTGCATGGTGGTTGAACCACCCCATTTCAAAAGCATTGTCGTCAAAATGGGCTCATCTTCCACACTTGCCTATAGGTGAAAATAAACATATTTGAAACGGCCACCGGTCAAATATCAGAATTTGTCATAGCTGCACTTCAAAATGTTTCGCTTCTCAACTACCAACTCTTCTCAGCTGGGTTTTTTGCGGGGCCTGGGCCCCAACCATCTTCCCATAAGGGTCCCAGGGTATCACCCCGAAAAAAAACCTGGTCAATCACAAAAAAAAAGGCAGAATCCCCAGGAGTCCTGGTTCCGGTCACCCAGTTCCTGTGTTGCTGTTGGCTGGGGAGCCCCCCAGCTCCATGGTAGGAAAGTCTCTTGAGACGTAGGTTTTTGCAATCAATTTTTCAGATCGCGATGTCATGTTAGTTTCAGGGATCCGGTAGCTTTTGGAGGTTACACCTGTATTGTGCTATTATCATTTCATGATGACAAATATATCTCCTACTATTTTTGACAAGTAGATCTATATTATTTGCATCATACTGTGAGTTTAGGAATGTGTACGTGACTTCTCAGCCATTTTTGATATGTTTGTATGTTTTTTTCTGGCTCAGTCGCCCACTTCTTTCATCCCAAAATGAACGAAAACATGAACTTTTGTTCAAACCAAAACGAACAGAAAGACCCACCATGACCCACCTATATATATATATATAGTAG
>DF243559.1:0-15218 GCA_000507305.1 Breviolum minutum Mf 1.05b.01 | reverse complement strand
AACCAAAACGAAACAGAAAGACCACCACTGACCCACCTATATATATATATATATAGGCAGGTGTTTGTTTCGGGGAAAAGTTATTCCTGAATTTGTCAAGCAACAGCTCTGAGTTATGAAACGAGAATTCGAGAGGAAAACCGAATGAACCCTATGAATCCCCCCAAATTGTCTACTTAAAACACCACACCAATGGACTCCTAATCGTCTATCAAATTTGCGCATAACTAACCTCGTCTAGTTTGGAATCTGTCCCTGCATTTTCTCTGAATCACTTACAAAGAGGTCAGCTGATTGTCCAACATCTTTCTCGCAAAAATACGCTTGTTAGATCAGTCTCAAGTAAGTTGCACCCCCAGGACCATGTGAGTTGTTCAAGAAGTTCAGTTGCATAGCTATACCTGAAACCCAAATGGACCTTGTTTTGATTGGATAAGACCTTCTTTTGGAGGGTTTGACCCCAAAAATAGAGGACAAACAGGTTCCAAGGTATATATGTTTATAGTTCTATACATATACATTTACATCATAATCATATAAATATTNTACACTGATCTTAGAAATATATATATATATCACATATATGCATATATAAATATATATCTATATATTATATACACATCAGAAAGTACTTAGACAACTCACCATCATCCGATCCATTGCTTCAAAAAACTTCACCCATTTCAAGGCCCGGCACCTGCGTTTTCAAAGGCCTCAGTGCCGGCGATGCTGACATCAACCACGACAAGGATCCAGTCGATTCATGGGAAGGTTTTTTTCCATTTACCCTCTGGGTGTTTCCAAAAATAGTGGTACCCCCAAATCCTCCAATTTAATAGGGTTTTCCATTATAAACCATCCATCTTGGGGTATCCCCTATTTTTGGAAACACCCCTCATCTAGTAAACGAGTTGGTGGTTGAACCAACCCATCTGAAAAATATTTATGAAATTGGATCATTTCCCCAAGTAATTAGGGATGAAAATATAAAAATATTTGAAACCACCACCTATAGTAAACTAACATGTCCCCCCCTGAAAAGGGACTATTTTTCAATATAGGAAATATATCTTCCAACCATTGATTTTCAGGGGAATTTTCGTGAATTTTCCAGGGTGTGACCCCCCGCGAAGAGCAAACGGCTGGATACCAAAAATATCCAAAAATGATGCTTAATTTGGACAAATGTACCTCCGGCTTCAAACATGGCGTCATTTAAAGGTACAGTATCTATGTTAGATTTCAGGGCAGCCAGCATTTTTGGAAAAAAAAAACATGTTACCCTCCAGGAAACTAACATATCAACATATATCCCACCGGAAGTTTCCGGAAAAAAAACGTTTGAATCATCGACTTAACTGGGACCAACTAAACTAACTGGCGCTTCCCCCTTCACTTGGAACCCCACGATGTCTCGACATCGTAAAGAACTCCCTCGGAGAGATGATCAAGGAGCTCCTCGGAGGTCGAAATACCCTCCCTGAGTCCCTAACGTTTTATTTTCGCACCTGAAGCCATGGATGGTTGGAATACTATCTTCGTTTCCTCTTCTAGTTGGTGGTTTCAACCCCATTTGAAAAATATTAGTCAAAATGGGAATCTTCCGAAATTAAGGTGAAAATAAAAAATATTTGAAACCACCAACCAGTTTTGGGCCCTCGGCCCATCATTTTTCAGGGGGCGAAAAAATGGTGGTTAGTTTCAGGGAGGGTAAGGGTTTTCCCCAAAAAGGACCCCGGTCTTGTCAAAAGTGTCAGCTTTTGGCGATGAAATTCTGAGGATGGAGGTTTCATCCCAAACAATTTGAGGAACCATTCGGGGGCAAAAAAAAAACCTGGGAAAAATGAACGGCTGGGTTCGAACCCAATCAATCTATGGAGATTTGGAAAGTCATGACTTTCTCTCAACCTCCACGAAAGGGTGATTTTTAGGGGTGAACCATCTAGCAAGAAATACATTTAGATCCGAGCCAAAAGACTTGAAAACCCAACCATCGCCATGATTCTGCATCGCCATTCCTGGAATCTAATATTTCACCAACCCATGTTCATAACTTCAGGGGGTGGTTTTTCACCGAAATCTTTGGTTCCACCCCATGTCGTCGTCCTGCTGTTTCTGGAGGCGTTTGCACAATTGCATGCGTTCCAACGATTCGAGACGTAGAAACCTTGGATATCAATCGGCAGGTGGATTTTCCGTGAAAAAATCCTTAGAGAAATATCCAAATGGGTGGCTGAAAAATGGGTGGGATTGAAATTTATGTGGGGGCCAGATATTTATCGTAAAACATCATTTCATATGATAGAACATTATTATACACAACATCAGTTTGGTTTTTCAGAGGTCCAAATATTTCCAAATGTAATGCCCACTAGCTGCTAGCTGCTAGAACACTATCAAATGTCAATCTCCATTGTTAGGTTGATCAAGTTCACAAAACAATATATTTTTGGATGTTTCGTTAAAAGCATTGGGACCTCAATACACCCGTGAAAATTAACGGCTGGAACCTGAAATCACCTGTTTGAAAAAGGAAATCATCTTCCAAACCTTAATTTTAGGTGCCCGCCGTTAATTTTCAGGGGTGTAGTTGGTGTGTGTTTGTTTACGTCAAGCGTTGTATGTTTGCGTGTCTTAATGAGAAAATCTACCCTCCTGGAAACGAACATATCCCCGACAATCGCCGGCACTTTTGAGTCGATGATGTTCACTTTTCCTGCTTTCCCAAGGTGGGATATGTTAGAGTTCGTTCCCTGAAGGGTTCTATGATCCGAAACTTCCAGGCTGGAGTTTTTTTGTTCAGAAAGCTGCAGGCAAGCTCCTCTCCCCAAAGAAAATTGAGGCAAGTTGATGGTTGAAGTTTCACCCCTTTGAAAACATATGCGACCCGTCAAAATGGGTGAAAATCAAATCTTCCCCCACCAAAATCAGGGAGATAATTCACCACCACCACCACCACCACCACCACCACCACCAGCACCACCACCACCACCACCACCACCACCACCACCACCACCACCACCACCACCACCACCAGAGGGTGAAGATCCACAGGCAACAGCAACATCCGATGCAGGCATCTCAATCGAGGTGTTGGAATCTCCGAAACCGAAAATGATGAAGGATCCAATTCGTTACCCGAAAGAAACATCTGAACTGAACCAACCAGCGATTTTTTGAAAGGAAATGGTGGGCATCTTCCAACCAGGCAAGCTTCAGATGTTCTCCAAAAATAGCTTCATTTTGGCCCTAAAAATCGCTTCATTTCGGCCCCCGGGCTCTCGAATCTCATCAAGATCAGCACTTGCAGATAAAGCCTAAGGTGAAATGAGGTGAAATTGAGAACTCAGCCTTTTTTGAGAGGGGTTGACCTTCCATTTTATGGATCAAATCTTCCAAAATATGGATCATTTGGGTTCTAGGTATATGAAACTCAGCACTTGCAAGAGTCACCCTTTTTGCACTCATGAAGTAACTTACATCTGTTCAACATTCCTTCTCCATTTAATTTTTTTGTTGGATTCCTGATTCCGAAATCCTCCAGCAAAAAATAAGTTGGACACTATATGGAAACTATAAAACAATCAATCAGGTATGATGCGGCATGCTTAATCAAGGGCATTACCCTAGAACCCCTGGAAGTAACTCTTCACAAATAGTGTGGGTTTAACCTCCATAATTCCTTTGATTTAAGTTGAAGCTGTTGCAAAATTCACTTCCGAAGGTTCACTTCCAATACCCATCAGCATCCAATTTTGGGAGGCTTTCCGTGCCTTGAGATTGAGGGTGTTGTTTGGGGAGTTTATTCATATTTCTGTAAACACCCCCCTTGGAAGAGGATCCGGCTTCCTTTTGGGGCCCTCGGCTTATTTTTCAGGGGCTTTTTGCTGTTAAACTTCAGGTGGGTATTCTATTCTATATATTTGTATAATATATATATATACATACCTGGAACTCCAAACAACCATTGTGTACATTTTCCATGTGAAGATTTGGTTCATCATTCAATTGAGAGCCAACCATGTCGTTTCAAATGGATCTTCCAGGTTCCGGGGTACATTGTATATGGGTGGGAAAAAAATCTTGTTTCACTTCAGTCTTCCAGCATGAACACATGTTTTTTTTTCGGGATTGCTGGTCGCTTTGAGAAACCTTAATGTCCCTTTTCCAAACTGACATCGGCCAGTTTAACACAAAGGGAATGCAAATAAAGTACATGAGTTTCCCAACCACCTTGTGTCGGGCTGTTGTTTCCCGGGAGTGTATTCAAGAATCCAGTTCATTCAAATCTATTGGGACATATATTGTCAATTAGAATATTTCCTGTTTGCCAGTATATCCTTCTTCTTGCTGCTTGCAAATTATCTTGGTGTTTCTGCGTTGATGCATGTCTTGCCAACCACGTTGCCCACACGGACGTGACGTTCACACAGGTCACATTCTGTTTGAATCTGGGGATATGCTTGCTGCTCTTAATTTATGTAACATGTTGTAACCAGCGTCTGTCTTCATACAGTTTAACATCCCTTGTTGTGTAACACTTCGCACTTTCTTCATACATCTAAGTACAAGATCACGCTATGGATCCATACGGTGATTTGACGACAGATCAATCTCATAAAGGTAGAAAACTTGATAACACAAAGTAAAACAAAAAAACATGTGCATCTGATTTTTGGTGCGGGTTTCCGGTTTTCCTTCATCTAAGAATCTAGATTCTCCAAACGTGGAGATTGTTAATCCTCCAGAAGATCCAAATCGTCAGACCTTATGGGAAGCACGTTTCTATCCTCGGAGCAACCGGAGGAAAGGTCAAGCCTGCCAACAACGGTAACGCCATGAAACCCCCCAAAGAAAACGTTAGATTTCCATGGTGTATACCCCATAAATAGCCACGTGATATACTAGTTGGTGGTTTGAAGCCTTTTGAACAAATCCGTCAAAATGGGGTCATCTTCCCCAAGGATCGGGGTGAAAATACAAAAAATATTTGAAAGCACCACCTATAGTTCCTCTTCCAGTAAACCTCTCCCCGCGTTTGGTGCCCCAAACAAAGGGCTCTTGTGGTTTCATCACAGGAAGAAGTTGCGCCTCGTTTGTCATGAGGGGGACCCAAAAGATCTTTTCAAGACTAATCCCAGTAGCAGTGGTAAATGAAGGTTGAGGTTGGGAACATTATTTTTGAATCTTTTTGAACATACTTTGTGCCACTAAAACGAGGCTTTTTACACAAGCTTGGTGGGAACCCTTGAAATGCCTTCAAATTGTCCATCAATGATGGTTTGAATGGGATGAGGAATGGCTGGAAGACAAAAAATGATGGTGGAAGGAAGATGACTTCCTTTTCATTTCCAGAAATTTTCAGGTTCCATGTTAGTTTTCTGCGGAGTAAAGAAACTGCACCCATGGTTCTATCTATTTCCATGGATCGTAGAAGAGAAATTCGTTTGAAAAAAGAAACAGGCCCGAGAAAGTTGGTGTGTTTTTTCTCTTCACAAACTGGTGCGAAAAAGATGGATGGGGGGCCATTAAAGACAACCAATTAGGGTTTAAAATTTACACCCCTGGGAACTCACTCATATCACCTGAAAAGTCGTCCATTTTGAGTCGAGTCGATTTTCCTGGAAACCCCCGAAATCGGGGGATATGTTTTATTTTTCCCCACTAAATTAAAGACCACTCATTGGGCCAGGTGCTGGTTATATTTGATATTTTAATACATCAATTACAAGTAGGGAGTCCGGATTTTTCAGCAGAGAGACTATCCCATAGCGTTATATGTATGGTACGTATATTTCGCTACATTTACCATACATGTACCATAAAAATCAACCAACTGTAGGTAAATACACCATCCATGGATGGTATGGGTATGATGAGGTAAGTATTTCAACCAACTACTCATTTGATTCTGCATCTTCAACGTGGTTCATTCATTATTGTAACCTCAAAGTCTTGACAGAGGCTCTGAAAAGTGACCCTCCCTAAAAACTCACACTTCGCCCCTAAAGATGGTTGTTTCCAATAGGAATCTCCTAGATTCCAGCAAAAAAACCACCATTTTCCGGGGGTAAACTCGCTGTTAAACTTCAGGGAGTGTACCATTCCAAAAAACGCCAAGCTGTGAAACTTCCCGAGGACCCCCCACCATGGCGAGGGAGGCCGAGGCGAAGGCCAAAGCCGCCAAGCCGAGGCAATGAGAGGTTCACCATTCACCAGTTGATATCTGTGTCTGTGATGTGTGTTTTGCCAATCATCAGAGTACTCCCCCGAAATTTAACATGGAACCTGAAAATAATGGTTTCCAAGAGGAACTTCCTTTTCTAGGGACTTCTTTTCAGGTTCCATGTTAAATTTCAGGGGTGTAGTTGGTTTTGTAGTGGGTGATCTTAGGTCACTTGAAGATCTTGTACGTAAGCTTTCTGATCATGTTTGACAAAAAAAAAACGACCCGAAGAAAAGAACGTGACATGATGTGAGGATTTCTGAAAAAAAACAACACACAAAAAAGGTGGTTTTGTTTCGAGGGTGTCTCCAAAGATGTCAAACTCAAAAAATTACAAGTTGCGAAACGACGGCCTTCAAATGGGGTTGGTTGGCGACTTTTGGTCCCGTCACGAAAGAGATCCTGTGAGGCAGCTCCATGCTGGGCGTTAGGGTTTTTTCATGTCAAACTTGGTATCCAAGCGGCACGCAATGCCAAAATTTGTTGGATCATGAGCCAAAATGTTTTCTTGGGGCTGCGGCCCGGAATAATTCACCAATTGATGAAAATCTTCTTCCGCACTTGTGCATTGGCAAAGTTTGCTCATCATTTTTTAAACTCAGACGTGCTTTTTCTCCAACAGTCATGGAAATGAAAAATGACCATTCAAAGACACAGGTCATCTTCAAGGGCCCGCACAAAAAATTGAAAAATAATATCTGGTTGGTGCGCAAGACCCATCTTGTTGCTCATTTGCTTCTAGTAGGGAGAATGGTGATCCGTTGCTCAGTTGCTCTCGGCACAGACCAGATATGCATCTAAAAATTCAAACAGAAGTACTGCAAAGTGGAAACAGTTAACCCTTGGACCCCAAAACCATGAAAAATGAAGGTTTTAATCCCCAGAAATATGGGTTCTAACCAACCCCTAAAAATGTGTGTTGTGGGTTCCCATGGAACATACTAAATACATCAATATAAATACAACAATCCATATATACGAATACAACAATCGATATCCGAACTTCCTTCGTGCCTTAAAAGGGGCCACTTCCTGCCTCCAAAACCTTTCCTAGAAAGACCTGCTGTCACTCCGGGATGGCGTTTTAGCATAGTACTTAAATCATTGGATTGCATTCTCTGGTTCAAGTAACAGGTGTTAAGTAGCAGCATATCACTTCATATAACCACTGAACCAGGGCAATATATATATATATACCTGGTATATAAGCGCTACATAACTAGCAATTGAGATGAACAGATCATCATCATGGACAACCCCAAAAAAAAGAACTATAATTCACATCCAAACCTATCCTACCATCTGAAAAACCCACCCACCTGTGGCAACTTTCCAACTTCTTCACCCAAATTTCCGGGTGATTCATCCATCCCTCCAGGAGGTGGAGGATCGTGGGATCGGCACCAGCTGCAACCACCCCAAAAGGTGGTCAAGTTCTCATGCACGAAACCTCCCTGGGAGATTTCGAACATCCGATGTTGGGTATTTTCGGGTCGGTCGGTGGGTTGTGAGGTCGGAAAGGTAGATGAAACCCCAACCCACCTCCACCACCCCAAAAAAGTCAGCCAAAACTTCAACAGCTGGGTTGTTTAACTCCCCCCCAAAAAAAAATCGGTGGCAAGTTTTGGTAGTCTGTCTACAAGATGGTTGGAGTTCTACCTGCATCCTCAACTTGGGGGCCCGGTGGACCCACTTTACAGGGTTCCAACCTGGTAGGTTGACACGGGGGGGATGTGTATGTAAATGAGGAGCCGAGGCACTACTCAACGATGATAGTTACCTTTCCATTATTCCCATAGGATCCATGGGAAATGGTATAATTTACCTCCATGAATGGTTGATTTTTTATGGTAAATGTAAGTAAATATACCAGGCAACCATGGATTCTCTGGGATATACTGGTTGCTTAATGCCGGGATCTTTAGAATGGATTATTATCACCTAATTGGACAGTAGTTTGTCATCCCCCCGATACAACTACCCTAAACAATCAGTGGCGTTTTTTTCATTGCCCATCTATTTTTGGGGGCGATAAAAAAGAAGGGAATCCCAACATTTCGACTACGGGAGCATCAACCGTTGTAAGTGCGGGGGTGAAATTCCGGATATCCTGTTTTTTTCAGGTTTTCCATGTTAATTTTTTGCAATGTAAATAAATCGAAATGATCTTCATCTTTTACCAAATGGTCCAAACCTACGAAACGCGTAAAAAACACAGCAATGACACGACCATCACGAAACACCGCCCTGCACCTTCTCTAGGTGCATTGCCTGGTGCGGCAGTGAAGGTGTGGCGTATGCAGATCTAAATTGAGCAATAAACAACCCTAGTTGTTTAGGGTATATAGCGGATGAAATACTACACAGCTATATGGGGATTACAATAAACAATTATAAGGATCCCTATCAAACAACCAGTATGATGGAAAGTAAGAAGGTTTTTTTCGTGGTTCAATTGGGTGTGGCCCCCTTCCCAGTAATAGTCACAACCAGGATTATTACATTTTTAGTAGATTCGGATTCCTATAGTCCTTCATTTGCCGCTATTACTGGGAAAAGGTACAAGCCAAAATTTCAAAAAATAAGATACCAACATATCAAAAATATAACACCATATTAACAGGATGGTAAGGTACATGATCAATAAATGCCTATAACAATTTGTTGCTATGTAGGAGTTGATCAAACAAAATTCTGCTTGCCAGTTCGTCAAGTATCATCGCAGGAGGTCATTTGTACACTATGATCTTCACCAAAATGATACATCCCGAGGATAAGATATTCATCTTCGAAAATTGGCTCCAAAAAGATCCGAAACTGGTTATATAAGTGTCAGAGTAGTACTGTCTTTTTCAATTTTCATGGCAATTTCTAAACCTACCCCCCCAGAAATCTAACGAATTGATACCAAAAATGACCATATTCAAAAGGGTTACCCCTCTTTTCCAAGGCCCATTATTTTGGGGCCCTCAAGGCATTCGTTTTTCGGGGGGGTGTAAGTTTCCAGTGGCGATTCAGGCAGGGATGTTGTGCCTGAATGAGGCGCCAAGATGGCGTACATCTCAAGGAGAAGAAGAAGGCAACGCCTTCCGAAGCTGGAACAGGGAGCCATTTTTTTTAACACAAAAGAATCATCCAGTGGTGTACCACTTGGATGTCCCAGGAAGTTAGGATCAAAGGTTAGGATCAGTGGGTTATAACCACAATATATACCATTTATAAGTAGGCGAAACAACCCATTGATCCTAACCATTTACCAACTTCCTGGGACATCCAAGCAGGGGTTGTTGGGATGTATTTAGTATATCTAGGTGTGAACTATTTTTCCCAACAGTGAGGGCATGTTTTTACAGTATTTTACACTTCACAAATCAAAGGTTGTTTCAACACACCGAACTGGAACACACCCCTTTCGCAACCTTTACCAACAGGCTAAGGGAGGGATTCCTTTCATAGTTGGCTAGGGCCACTGGTGTAAAAATCGGATTTCTATCATTGCAATTACATTATTTTTACGTCAATCCATATGTTTATAAATGCGAAATAGGTGTACCAAAAACCCTATTTCAGTCATGAAAAATGGACGAACCCCAAAGTCATGGAGCTTTGGTAAGAAGATGATTTTCCGGCTTGGCAATTGGGTGTTTCTTACGGCCCAATTGATCCAGTGATAAAATGGGCTTCGAACCCTGAAACTTGGCTTTACACATGGGTGATGCTGAGGTTATAACCATATATACGTATACTTATTAGGAGTTATACCCTCCCTGAAACTAACAGCTCGCCCCTGAAAATAGACCCCTGGTAAAGGAGATTCCTATTGGAAACCACCATTTGTAGGGGCGAAGTGTTAGTTTCAGGGAGTTATAACTCCATTTATAACGAGAGGAGCCCCCACCTCGTAGCATCATTTAACATATTGAATCTCAATATGATTAAATGGAACATATTCGTATTGATCTGTTTGGTGTAGATGTTGTTTTTTGAACCGAAAGCCATCATCTATCATCTATCAATGTCAAACATCCTCCATCATCGTTCAACATCCATCATCATCAATCAAAACCATCAGCATCAATCAATCATCATTCCCATGATCATCCATCACCAATACCATCTGTATATATTCACACTCTATCCTTCATCAAACCAGCATCTGCACCATCGACACGAGATTCTTCAACTTTATTTTTCTTCAACGCCGTAACTGTTACCCTCCCTGAAAACTAACAGATCCTTTGGAAAATTGATGATTTCAAGATGATTCATTTCCTTTTAAGATGGTCACCTTTTCAAGCGACATTCGTTCATTTTCCAGAAGGAGGGAGTAACCATCGTTCAACCAAACTTCAAGTGCCAAGTGAGCAAAACGAAAAAAAGAAACGGCCCGTCTGCTCCATGGAAATATAATTAATTGCTTAATTGGGATCCTGGCATCCTTATAATGACTTCTTACAATCACCGTATAACTGGGTTTGTATGCTGTATGTAATCCCCTATCTTTACCCAACCCACCAGGTTTTCTTTTATATCTTTTATTGCTGAAGTGAAGATTCTTCGGGGTTCCAGTTGTCTTGTGGGGGTCCAGCTTAGTTTTCACTAAGGTGTGTTTGTTGTTGGAAACAGTTTCCCGTTTTTTAGCATGTGTTTTTGTTAGAAGCTTTCGTTTCTGTCATCTTGGACATCTTCAACGGTGGAAAAAAATCCCGTAGGATCCATGTATGGTACATTTACCTACATTTACCATAAAAATATCAACCAAATGTAGGCAAATATACCAGTCCCATGGATCCTCTAGGAATGGCTCCACCCACCACCGTTTCACGTCCACCTAAGACATCACCCAGCAATGCTGTAGCCACAGCACTACAGAGCTCCAAGGAACCGAGGTACATCTGGGGGAGGCTTGAAATGGGTGGTTGAAGGCGCCATATCATCATATCATGGGGAATCACTTCCCCCGCCCAAAGAAAAACCGCGGGCCTTATTCTTAAGGGATGGATGTTTGTACCATTTTTTTTTGGGGGGGGGGGAATGTCTGTCTGGAAACCAGTGTTGACTCAGCTAATGGTTAATTGGGTGGTTTGGTGGTTTGGTGGTTTGGGATTCGAATCGGGGTAGCCCTGAAGTAACAATCTATATATATATATACATCATATATCATAGGAATCACTCCCCGCCAAGAAATAGCCGGCCTTATGATCAGGGATTATGAAACCCACCATGATCCCTTAATAAAGCCTTGTTTCCTGGGGCATAGTGGGGGGGGGGGGTACCCTTAGATTTCCATGAATATACAGTAGATATATCATCTACCTGGTGGTTGCAACTCAAGGTTTTTGCGGGGATCTTTTATGAATCACAGCATGTCATTCAGCTAATGGATCTAATGGTAAATTGATGGTTTGGGTTGGTGGTTTGGATTCCTGGCATGCCCTTAGGGAATCTTACTTATGGATACCCCTAGAATCCCAAACCACCAATCCAAACCACCAATTAACCATTAGCTGAGATATATAATTGTATATCACACGGATATTAATTTCACATACATAATATACATCTATAATATATCATGTATTCATATACATATTTGGCTAGTATATATTACGGAATGGGACAAATTTCCAAACATGTGAATTGAGGCAATAACGTTGCAGGTTGAACAGAAAAAAATAGGAACATCTGGATACCCTTCTTGCAATCGAACTAAGCAAGGGACAATCCACGAATTTGTAGCCGTAACATACCCCCCAGAAATAGCCGGCCATATGATCACGGCTTATTAATCATTGGTTTCCCTTAATAAGACCTTATTAAACCCTTATTTCTCGGGGGGAGGTATGTTAGGGCGAGGTTGGTTGATTCGCCAGAATAAATCTGGTTCTTCAAACAAGGGCAACATTTCCTCACCAGCCGTGGAAAAAACCCATGTTGACCCAAACGAACCGACCTGCATGGCTAGATTTCTACTAGCCTCATGGATGTGTGTTTACCATTCGAAGAATCTTTTGGAAGGACAAGTCTTTGTTAAAAAAACATAAGATGTTCTTGCAACATATCCTAGGTCCTAGTCGGTGATTCCAACTCATTTCAAAAGATATTACTCGTCAAAGTGCATCATCTCCCCATGAAGGGGAAACGTTCACTAAAAAATTCAAACCATCACCTAGATACTGTTGATGGAAGAAATCCTGCACCACCTCGGATGTAAAAAACTTCGTAGATAATGGGGATAAACTACCAACCTCAACTGGTGAGTTTACCGGATTTCTGAACCATCAACCGTATGTTGTGTTGCATATCTTAAGCAGCCTTCCAAATCTCCCAGAACCGCCTGAGCAAAGGGAATTGGCACAAAAAGAAGCCACAAAAAGGACACAGCTAATAGCCTGGAAATTGATGGGGGAGAAGATGGAGATGGATTCGATTTTTTGCCCCCCCAAAAATGAAGGTTTTGGACTTTTGGATGCCCAAAATCCCCAACAAAATCTGGCCAAATGGAATTTCTTACCCCACCAAATCACCAGGAGAAAAAAGTTTAAACTTTTCGGGTTTCCTTTAAAATAGATTTTTAAGGGGTTCCCAAAAAGTTTGAAAGTTGGGTCTTGGTGGGGACAAGAATAATATTTCACCAACCTCGAATTTTCCTGAAATCAGGGGTCCCATTTCCCTTCCTTAGCTTCCTTTTCGGGGGCAGAGGTCTATGTGACAAAATGCTGGTGAAATGACGAGGTTCCTCCGCCCGCATCCTGGGTCTGAAAAATCAACCCACCCAAGAGATGGACCAAATTTGTGTATGGGAAATCCATTCTCCAGTTTCAGATGTTTTCTTGAAAGATGATAGTCCGAATTCCCCAAATCTGTTGCACAAATGGATCCATTAAAACATGGTGGCAGTATCCACATGGTCCCAAACTCGTGATTTTTGAACCAGCTCCTCAGCTCCTCATAGTTCACCCCTTCCTCGTGGATAATGCTGGATAAGACTGATTCTGAACAAAACCCAAGTAACCACTTTGGAGTCATTGGTTAGTTAAAACCACTGTACTGACTTGTATATTTACTTCATCAACTAGTGGAAGACTTCGTTCAACAGTAAAAGGTTTGTCTCAAAACCATGAAAGTTGAAATTCAGCTGTTTCCACATTTACAACCCCAGCAAATGAACAAAAGTCCCCTGAAAAGGGACAACTTTAAAAGGAAATGAATCATCTTCCAACCATCAATATTCAGGAGATATGTTGGTTTTCGGATAAGATATCAAGATCAAGAGACTTGTTTCCCTCAAATCTCTTGGAAATGATTAATATATATAGAAACCCTTTAGTGTCCGAATGTCCAAATCGTAGTTCAAAAACTGGAACGACAAATAAACATGAATAAAGTATGGGTGTACCTTAGTATGTCTAATAATCATTGTTGATAGAAGAAAACCTTCAAAACACGTGGGATGTGTTTTTTTCTAAGTAGTGGGATAAAGTAGCTTATCAACTGGTTGCAGGATTTCTTTGCCTCAAGAGTCTTACCACTTCTTATTCTCACTCAGCCATTTCCGAATTATGCAGTATAAGTTTATCAACTTTATTTTCGCATCCCTAAATATCTCGGGAATCCCCTAAAAAAGTTTAGGGAAGCTCGGCCGATAGCTTGGGAACCCCCTGCTTCTCCAGTCACCATCCAAATCCATTCATCCATCCCCTCGCCTTTGAAGTAGCGACCGTCGACGCACGACCAGCTCAAATAGACCCCAGCACCAATAGAAATGGGCCTCGTTTCGTCCCGTCGATTTCTTCCGTTCCAAGCGACTTTCGCGACTCATTTTTGCTTTCTGTCCCTTCCCGAAAAAAAAAAAGATGTTTGTTTAACGTGGAATTTAACACGACTTAGCTTTTTGGACTTAGTCTCTGAATGAGTTCAGAGTATATAGATGTTTATATATATATATATTATGTGTTCATACTTATGTATACATATATATATATATACAGAGAGGACGAATGTAAGATCATGACATACACTCCGTAGCCCCCAGCATATCGGGGAGAAAAACAACTTCAAAAACACCCAACTGTGAAGTTTTAAAGGGTGAGGTTTGGAAGGGAAAAGATGAGGTGATATGGGGGGTTCCTAAAATGGTGGTACCCCCAAAACACCCCAAAATGATCATTTTTAGTAGGAAAACCCATGGTTGTTGGGTACCACCATTTAAGGAAACAACCCTGTATTTTTTCATCAAAACAACCATTTTCGTGTCAGACCTTTTCAACTCCTTGAAGTATTTCCATGTCATCTGGTCACCTATTTCCAATGCATTTTTCATGTACTAGATTTCCCAAAAATCCTACCCACGAACTACACACACCTCCACACACCTGAGACAAATGACTGCCAAGGTCATGGTTTCTGCTGTGAATCCCAAAGCTCGGAGTGAGGATTCCTCGTTTGGAAAAAAAAACGTCGCGGGGGAAAGCTCCAATGTGTTTAGAGTTTTGCGAGAGAGATTTTTTCTGATGGTTGATGGTTTTTTCTAATGGTGACTTTTAATACAAGTTTTGGTGGATTCAGGGATGAAGCTCTCTTTCTTTCCAACATTTTATCTTTTTTATGTGCTGTATTAGAGTGTTGTTTTTGAATTTATTTCAGATGTTTGGTTTATCTCTTACTGGAATAGGTCGTACAACTCTTGTAGAACTTTCCCATGTCAAATCTGAGAGCATACTGGCATACTGTTCAATGATGGATTCCAGGACTGGCAGTGGTTTTCTGAGGGGTAAATCTATACGGCATCAGCGCGAATTGATCAAGAGAAACATATTTACAATAGTTGTTTCTGGTTCCCTTAATAGGTGGTATGTTATATATAATCACCCAATTGGCAGTATATACCACTTATATACCACTTATATATTGCCAATTGGGTGATTATATGGTACCTACCACCTATTAAGGGAACCAGAAACAACCATTGATATTTACCTTGGATCTCACA
>DF243558.1:3326-39445 GCA_000507305.1 Breviolum minutum Mf 1.05b.01 | reverse complement strand
AAACGGTCACTGTGATACACTTGTAACACAAGAAGGAATGTGAAAACAATGTATCCCGTCTTCGTGACTTATCAAGTGTGTATTTTTCCAGTAGCCTGCGGGAAATTGGAGAGACCTTAAGATCACCAAACATTTCAGGTACCTAAAATGGAGGAATCCTCACCTATACAAGCTGTATGAAAACCGGCTTGTGTAATGGACCCACCTGTAGAATGGCCACAAATAAGGTTCAAGTACTGTTGATGGTTGAAATCCCAAACAACCACCTGGGATGTAGAACCGCCCTGTAAATACCCCCCCAAAGTTTAACAGCTTGCCCCTTTTCAAGCCATGATGGTTGGAAGCAAAAATTTTCAGGGGCTTGTCCTGTTAAACTTCAGGTTCGTGTATTTACAGGGGGTGAGATCACCCACTGATCCGATCACCATTCATCCTAGCGCATCTTCAGTGAAAAACAAAGCCTGGGTTTCACTACCCAGTTATATCGGGATTGGTGACAAACAGCCACGATTTTTGGATCCTTATGAAAACCCAATTACTTTCCCCCAAAAAAACTAAGATATATCCCTTGAAAATTGAGAGTTGGAAGACAATTTTTTTGCATTTTCAAATATGGTCCCTTTTTTCAGGGGATGTTAGTTAGTTTTCGGTGGAGTAGTTTTTTTGCGAATGTCACTCACGTGGGTTTGGATCGGCTAATCTCAGTGATTTTTCTTTTGAAATAGAATACTTGACTCAGATAAATGCATACCCTCCAGGAAATTAACATATCCCACCTGGGGAAAAGGCAAATCATCTTCAAATATGCCTTATCAGCGGGATATGTTAATTCCCTGGAGGGTATTCATGATTATTCATGGACATCTAGTAGATCAATTGAATTGCACACGTGTTTTCCAATGACAAAGCGGGACAACTTCCCGCTTTGTGTTGCGTGAAAAAATGCAAATCATCCTCGTGTTTTACCCTGATTCCTGTGTTTCCGGTTGAAATAAGGTATCCTTCACCTGCCAATACAAGTGGAACACCCGCTCGTCGTCCGGGTGGGACGCCGTCGCAATATAATCGGAGTCCCAATCGGTATCTCTACAGATTGCGGGTGGGATTTGTTGTGGTTTTGAAGGGTTCGTGGAGAGTCCAGATGTGGGATTTTCATCCAAAAGTTCTTCCAGATCTGGCGTTTGAATTTAAAGCAAGTTACCCCAGAATCATTGTTGTGTAACCTAGCTGATGCGAACGGGAAGTTCGAGTGATGAAGGGCGCTAGCCGGGTATCTAAACGATCATCTCCAACCCATTCTAAAGGTAGGGAAGCGAGGAGCGAGCGACTTGGCTTTCAGCACATTTTAGTGATGTTTGTGGGATTTTGTTGGTTTTGAAGGCTTTAGTTGGAGTTAGACTTTGAGTCTAGTCCTTTGTTCTGGGAAAGGTTCCATGTCGAAATGACCCTCCCTGAAACTAGCAGTTCGCACCTGAAGATTGATGCTTGGAAGACGGTCCTTTCCTCGGCCTATTTGGGAAAGGGGGGGGGAGAAATTCTTCGTCTCAGGGCGGGTACTGTACCCATGGTGGAAAATCCACACAACGCGAAATAGGGAGCTGATGATTTTTGGGGGATATCTTACATCTCGCGACACTGTCGGGGATGCGAAGCTTGATGAGAATGGATTTTTTTTAATGACCACACAGGAAGTTTCATTGACAATCCATGGCTAGCACTAGGATAAGATAGTCAGGATCTCAAAAAGGGAAGGTTGAATTTTTGTTGAAGCATCATTTGTTTGGTCAAATTATAGCGACCTCACACGACCTCATACTAAGAGGTGGTTGAGATTCGGGGAAATTGCCTTATTTCAGGCAAATCTACGTTGGTAAAATATTATAATTTGGCCAGATTTGTTGAGGGATTTCTTCGTCACTTTTGGTGGTCTTCAAAGAGTTTTGCATCTTTATTTTTAAAAAAAAAACGCCAAATTTTGATTCAAAACTCTTCGAATTGGATTCTTTTTACAAAACTCCGCCAAAAGGTGTGCGGAAAAAATGGTTCCCAATTTGACGACAGCGCATATGCTTCAACTGTTTTCAAACCACATGGTTTCGTTGATAAAAGACGAGAAAGATCCCGAACATTCGCAGGAAGCTTCAAGGAAAAACCGGGAAGGAACATACCCCAATGGGCATCCCTAAAATCCACAGCAAAACTAGGACGGAGTCCAAGGTTCACGAGATGGATAATAGGAGCAAAAACATCAATGAGATGGTGTCCAAGATGCAAGGGATGTCAGTCAAAATCTTTGAGATGGTGGTGGTTTTCAAAGATTGTTTATGTTCAGGTGTAAACAAGGTATATGGATACGGAATTCGGTCGAGAAATTGAAGTTGCACAACAATGAATCTGTGTTCGCCAAAATGGCAGATGGTGCTTGTGTCGATCCACCAGTGCCAAGCAATCAGTTCAAAAAGCTCTGCAACAAAACCATGAAAAGTGAGGCAAGTGCAGAATCTGTGAAGAACCCTAAACGATTGGCTTTGATTTTGGTGGAACGCTTAAAGCCGAACCTTTGGGGTCACCAGGCTTTCACCGTTTAGAAGAAGGGGCCTCTCGAGGCCCGTTTCTTGGTAAGAGGTTCTTGAAAGCAGAGGGTGATTCCCTCTTTGAGGGCCGTACTGGAGCCGGGTTCCAAAAGTACTGGAGCCGCCCGGGATGTTCGTCGTGCCTTTGGGCCTGGTCCAGCCTCTGGTGGGGTACGGCATTGGCCAGCTATCAAATTCGAGCTAGGGTGCAGAATATTTACCTTGCTAAAGAAATGATCCAAATTGAGATGCGCATTTTTTTCAAATGGGTTGGTTCAACCACCAACTAGGAAATGAATCCCTTAAAACGCAAAGACCAAAAACTGCAAATCCAAACACTGTTCACCAATGGGATGAAACCACCAACTAATATCAATTTCATCATCCTATTGGTTGAATTCCAAAAATGTTGTCTAAATTGAAGTCCAAAACCATATAAATTAATAAAATAGCACACCTCTCGGGCCATCTGACCATGTCCATGTCGCCAACATACGCTTGGTCATCTTCATCATGCTCATCCCTCAAATGGTCTCACATATTCGCTTTTTCTTTGCGTTTCTTTCCAAAGTTGCGTCCGGCAAATGTTGGTTACCCTTCCTCCATCATCATTGAAGTGGAAAATGGGCCTCTCCAACAAATGTTTGCTTTCTTTCAGGGTAGGTATGAACAATTTTCCACTTCCATGATTATGGGAGAAATGGTAAACAACAAGAATCTTCGAGAATTTGGGGTGGGTTTTCCTCTCCCTAAGAAACTAACAGCAAGTTGTTCAAGTTTGAGGGATTGGGATTCGTCGTTGCCATGAAAATCCCACCATTTAAAGGGAACATGTTTTTGGTCTATTTTTTCCAAGCACCTTAACTTACGCAGCTTTAAGAAATATGATGGGAATTTTTTTCATACCAATTTTTTTGCAACGGCAACATTGAATCCTTGGCGGTTTCCCCAATTGAAATCCTTATTTTAGATCTAAGAATTAAAAGGAAATTTCCTCTCCCAACCACCCATTTTTTCAGCATTTGTTGGCTGTCCCTTTTTGGGGAGTGATAGAAGTCCCCCCAAAGGTTTTCACCAGTTGAGATGGTAAAACCTCCCATTTTTTATGTTCCGGATGTGTTTTTTCATGGTTCAACTTGCTTAGTTCAGGGTTCCCATCCAGTTATTGCAGTAACAGGCAACAGGGGGCTCCAAAATCAAAACCTCGTAGGTATTTCAAGTCATACCACCCAGCTTGCAAAAACACCCCGGAAAATCAACACGGTTCACCTAAAAATCACGAAAAGAAATCGCAAAAACGCACCAATCCCTGAAACGGACAGCGAGTTTATCCCCTGAAAGCCATGATGGAAGATGAAATGTCCTTTTTGGGGTCAAAAGGACTATTTTTCACGGGCGCTTTCTTTGGGGGTAAACCCTGGAAGTCCAACCGGCCGCCGTTGATGATAGGTTGGTGGTAACGAGTTTCCGCATTTTTTCAAGTAGGGGTTTGTCATCAACCAAAAGGAAACCCAAGATTTTTTTCATGGTGGCGTGCCGACTTCGTAAAGTTACAGGGACTGAGCGTCACCCCTCAAAATGATACTGTTGATGTTTCAGAAATCCGGCGATCACCAGTTGAGGTTGATAGTTGAAATCCCATTTTACGACGGGTTTTAGCACCATCCAGACGGTGGTTGGCCTTGGGATTTCTGAACCATTGACCGTATGTCCGGACCGATGGCCCGTCACCACGTCACCAAAGGTATGCCCTCAGTCCTCTTTGGAGGGACGACCTGTCGGATCGGATGACGCCCTTGCCTCGCAATGTGGCCACTGGGAGCGTTAAATGGTTTGGGATTCGACAAGGTTTTTCTACCTGGTGGTTTCAAATATGTTTGGTATTTTCAGCCCTATTTTGGGGGAATGATCCAATTTGATTCATATTTTTCACATGGGGTTGAAACCACCAACTAGTTTTGAGGCCGCGGTTTTTTGGTGTGTTTCTTTCCCTAGATAATGTGTTTTGTTTGTGTTTTGTTTGTTTTAACATGTAAACACCCCAACCAAAGTCCAAACTGATGCGGAAATTGATTTGTTAGGACCCCTTTTCAGAGGCCCATATACACAACGTTTATGCACATAGAAAAAGAGTGAGTGGTACATTTTTCATGTTGAATCTCCGTACAACTCTGAGTCAATGCTTCAAACAGCCGTGGTATGGACGTAAAAAAGGATTGCTATTTTGGGTGGATTTCTTTTGCGTTTAGCTTGGATATTTTTTGCTCGATTCCACTTAAATATTGAGGAACAAGTTTGATTCGGGGATTTTTTGCAACTGGAGAGATGAAGAGATAGATCAGAAAGGTGGAAAGATAGAATGAAATGACGTCAAATGTGTCGTAAGTCAGCGGAGCTCTCTTCAGGCCATACACGTGGAATTTGGCGATGATTGGGCCCAGCGTTTGAAGATGGTGTTGTGCCGACCAGAAAGCAAGGGTGCTATTGTCACCGATAAATCTGGATGTCAGTTTCTCGGCACTTGCTCAGTGGGAAGGTAGCAAATAGGGTACATTAGCGAATTCAAACAGCACTTGTTTTTGTCAAATTGCATTGTCCAATAGTTTCTTACTCCTAGGGGAACTTTCTCGTTGCTCCCCACAAAAAGACAGCGGTGAGGGGTTGGGCTTGGATGCTTTTGAGGCTCCTGCAAGTGGAAGGACACCCTGGAGAGCTCCATGACGTGCCACCCATGCAAGCTTTCCCACTGTTGGTCTACCTGAAAGCAGCCAATGCAGAGGTGCGCTACTCATATTTTTTGTGCTACTACATACTAGTGCTATTGCAACTGCTACTACTACTTCTACTGCTACTACCAGTAGTACCGCACAAGGCGGTGGCGGAAGTTTCAAGAATAGGAAACGTATAGGAGAGATTGATTGCTGTGAGTGACGGATTTCAGAGCAAAAACATTGACCAACTGACTAACTAGCTAACTGACTAATTGACTGATTGACTGTCTGATTAACTGAGTAATTGCCTAAGTGATGAACTGACCTATTGACTGACTGGCTGACTGCCTGACTAACTGACTAATTGAGTATCTGACCAATTGACTAACTGACTAACTAATTGATTACTTGATTGATTGATTGATTGGTTGGTTGATTGATTGGTTGATTGATTGATTGATTGATTGATTGATTGATTAATTAACTGACTAATTGACTAAGTGACGGACTAGCTAACTAACTGACTAACTAGCTAACTGACTAAGTGACGAACTAACTGATTGACTAACTGACTAACTTACTACCTGACTGATTTTTCGACATCAGAACTTCCAAAAACTGTCCGCTGCTGACGTGTTTTGTACATTCTCACTTCAAAATTTGCTTTTCGCCACAGCCGCGTGCAATTTTGCGACATCAGAACTTCAAAAAAGTGCTCCCAGACCCTCAGTTTTTTAACATGTTCACTTCAAAATGCGTTTTTCGCCACAGCGGCGTGCAATTTTTTGACATCAGGACAGCAAAAAGCGCTTCGGAGCTGACGTGTTTTGTACATTTTCACTTGCAAATGCGCTTTTCGCCACAGGTTCGTGCAATTTTTGCGCATCAGAACTTCCAAAAGTGCTCCCACCATGAGGTGTTTTGTACATTTTGACTTCATAATCGTGCGTTCTCGCCCAACAGCGGCGTGACAATTTTTTTGGNGACTGACCCGACACACGAATCATTGAAAAAACACAGCCTTTCGCGACTTCTCTAACATTTGGCGCGGATGTATCTTCTTTCTTCTGACTTTCGCGCTATTGTATCTTCTTTCTGCTGACTTGACTACTCTACTCTGCTTTTCAACTGTCCATATTGTCGGAAGTTTGCTATTTAAACTTCCTTCGACTATTTCCCTAATAATTTCATTGTCAATTCACTGTGAAACACGCTCCTTGTTCGAAATAACTATGTAATGGGATTTGTTCCTTTGCCTTTGAAATTTTGTAGCTGAGTGTGGTTTGGGGAAAATCTTCCGGGAATTTTGGAAATCGAGGTTGGTGGAGATACTGAATCCTAGACATCCAGTCATACCTTTTGAGGTTCGGTGTTTGATCGGTATGTTTTCGGGGTCCAAATACCGAACCTCACAAGATGGGGCCCCCTAACTACTATTTTCGTGGATGAAAATCCCTAGTTATACCCATGAAAACAACCATGGTTTTTCATAGGGTTGAAGCTGGGGTTATTTCCCTACCTTATAACTAGGGTCCCGGGCCCCTTCTTGCAGGAGGTGTTTTTTTGGTGTTTCTCGGGAAAACTGTTTGTTTCGGGTCTCGGTGATTTTTTTTTTGGAAAACCGATCCGAAGGGGATTCCATGAAAACCCATGAAAAACCCACCATTTTTTCGTACTTGGAACCCTAAACAACCATTTATAAATGGATGTTTCAGTTGGATGATTCCAATTTTTTATAATGGTGGTTTCACCATTTCCATCCATTTATAAATGGTTGTTTGGGGTTCCATTTAGTAGGAATAGTTTTTGGTCCATTTCTTTCCAACCACCGTGTCCAAGCAAACCTCAGAAATAGGATGGAATGTTTTTTATTTGAGGCCCAGATGAGCAACGGCAACAAAACAAAACTCTTGGCTGAGATTTCCATGAAACACTGGTTGGTTAATAGGGATCCTTATAATGGCTTGCGAATTAATCCCCAACTATCTGGGTAGTACAATCACCGATATAACCCAACGAACCCGTGGTGAAATGATGCCTGCTCAGATGAGATGAGTCAAACCAAAATCTCTAATCCCTGGAAGTCCATTTGGACCAAACAATTCGTGGCTGGTCTTGCAGGGATTGATGGGTCGCAAGGATTCCTGATCCTACCTTTTGGGGCTTGCGCCGTTTGGTCCACTTGGACTTCTTGGGTACCTGTAATGATGAATATTGCCCACAAGGGAGGATCAAAGAATACCATGGTTGATTTTTGAAGTCCGCGTTTTTGAATAATGCCGTACTTGGGTGATGAACCCAACCCTTGTGGAAGCCACCAAGCCACTGGGTTGCCAAGGTCTCACCAGATCCTTGTCTTTGGGAAGTCTTCGTGCTCTATGCCTCGTCCCTCGGTATATTTTTCTTGGCACCTAAAAAACCTCAACTAATGGTAAGTTGGTGGTTTGGGTTTTATGAATCGGGGTATATACCTTAGTAACAATCCCTTGCATACGGGGGATCCCAGGACTACCAATTTATACCATGACTTGAAGAACCTATCATTTCGCTTGGCTAGAAACGCAGCGCCACCAGGCCTCGTAAAAATTGGAAGGATGTGGAGTCAATGAAAATCAACGGAGCTCATTAAGAAACTAGGTGGTGGTTTCAAATATTTTTTATTTTTACCCCTACCTGGGGAGATGATCGAAATTGACTAATATTTTTCAAATGGGCTGAAACCACCAACTAGAAATCAACGGACCTCATAAAAACTCAGGGTTTGTTTTGGAATCATTTGGGATGCTTGTGAGTCACCCCTTCCTGGAACCCACAAAACAGGATGACGAATTTTATGTTTTGGTTGGGCTTCTCGAACCAAACCTTCATTTGCCACTGGCATTGGTGGCGGATAGATCCAAGCAATCACATGAAAAAAGTCCCAAAAAAATATGAGAAAAATATTATACAAAAGCCCCAAAGAAACTATTAGGGACATGGTATCATGAAGTTTCACACACCAAAAACGGAGGGTCTAGGAACATCGTGGAATTCCTTTGCGGCTTTATGAAGGGCTGATGTAAACCCTTTCCCTTCATAAGGCCGGCTTTCCCACTAAAACTGAGGTTAGGTACGTTTTGGGGTGGGGTGCGGTACTTGAAAGGATCATCCCAAGTGGTTAAGAGGCCCATGGTGATGGTAAGTCCCCAAGACCTGGGGTTATTCTCCTCTCCAGCCTCTCCATGGCTTATAGGGGGCCCATCCTCCAAGTAGGAGAATACATATGCCCCAAATATAATCCTCCAAGTAGGTGAATGGTGGTACAAACTAAGTGAAATCATACATCCTCCAAGGCCCCAGGTTGACTTTTTGCCATAAATCTTGGTCCAACGTCCCTTTCATAGGGCAGGCCGGTAGATTTGGGGGGAGGCACCCTTCATCATCAAACCCCATTTCTACCACCTTACCAAATAGTGGGTATTTGTTGGCTCCCAATCCCCTTAAAAAGGGCTCCAACAGGAGGAGGGGGGAGGGCCTTTCACACAGCTGGGGGGGGCCTTCCAGTTGAGGCCGGTGGCCAAGTACGCGCCCATCGACTTTGAGTCAGAGATTGATCGCATCGTGTGTAGCGCACGAGAATCCGAACGCTTACAAACTGGACAGGCGGAAAAAATTTCTGCCGAAAAAAAACACCGGGGTTGTGTGGGTTTGAGGGGAAAATATGGGAAAATGAGAGATGTTTCCTGATTTGGGGGGGAAAGGATTGTTTTACTACACGTATGCAAATATTACATGTTGCGCACAATGATGGTTTGGAAAGAGCAGAATCAGGGTGAATCGAAAGGCATTTCCCACGATTCCAGCCACCATTTGGATGATTCATTGTTTAGGCTTCGAGATCTCTATCAACCTTCTCTTTTCATTGGTTTTCTGCTTCACTTTTTGACTGCTACTGAGTAAGAGATTACGAGTTTTTTCTTGGTGACTCAACATTTATCTGTTTAATTTTCATGTAAGACAAATGACCATACATCTCATCACTTGAGCGTAAACCATCCATCCACCTTCCCCTCAACCAGTTCGATTTCCAGAGTCGTGAAAATTCATCTTCCAATGGTTTTTACTATGAATCTTCCTGTTTGTAGGGTGGTCTACAAAAAAACACATCACCTTTGAAAAGTAGCTTGACCTTCTAAAAACTGAGAGCAAAAAGCGTGTCTTTTTTCAAATGTTTTCACACGTTGGGCATCATGGGAAGATGGGGATTTTTTCACCCCACCTCACCAAACCTCCACTAGGATGTCCCAGGAAGTTAGTAAATGATTAGTAAATGGGTTATAACCCCAATATACCCCATTTGTAAGTAGGTTATAACCCATATACTAACCATTTACTAACTTCCTGGGGCATCCAAGCAGGTTCAAGTCTCCGTTGGCGTGGCCTCCTCGGCGTCTTTGACGAAGTTGCTGACCTTGTCCCACGGCCGGGACGCCGGGTCTCCGGCGTTGATTCTTCACTTGGCGGCGCATGGCTATGAGGTCATGACTTGGGGGCGAAGCAACCGGGGTGAAGCAATGGCAGGGTTAGGTTAGGTGGATACTGTTGATGGTTCAGAAATCCTACCAAGGGTTGATTCTTAAGGGTACCATCCCAATTTGAATTACCAAGGGTACCATCCCAAGCTTACCACCATTTTCCCCTATGATAGCCTAGCTGGTGGTTTCAATGATTTGTTATTTTTCACCCCGATCCTTGATGAAATCATCCCATATTATGGGTTGAAAACCACCAACTAGATATGGTAAATCTCCCCATCATTTGCCACGGGTTACATAGATGTCAGGTATTCATGGGTGAGTCCGGGTCGGTTGAGTAGTGGGCACATCCATGTTGTCTTTGCACATCAAAAAAGGGAAGGTCTAGGTGGTAGCTGTTGATGGTTCAGAAATCCCAAGGCCAAGCACCGTTTAGATATAAATAATGGGGAATAATCATCATCCTTGGCCTTGGTGGTGCAGGATTTCAGCCAAATTTACCGTAGTTTCAAGTCGTGTTTTTTTAATGTTTGACACGATTTTTAAGGGGAAATGATGATCCAATCCGACGAGCAATATGTTTTTCTCAAAGGGGTTGGGTGGTGAAAAACCACCCAACGAACGCGGTGCTTCAAAGGAGTTTGATTTTTTGTTGCTCCCCCCAAAAAAAAAGGAATGAGCAATGATACCTGGGAAAAGTCTGAAATCCCCTGCTATTGGAGAAGATTTGATTTGTGTTTCTTTTCAGTTGGCAGTTGCATGGGATTTTTTTTCCTGGAACTAACAGGTCGTAGCTATAAATACAAGGGTTGGAAGATGATTTGCTCTTTTAGAGCTATGCCTGGCATGAGCGGTGTTCAAGGGTGCCTTTAGTTGCTTCTTTTATCTACACCCCTGAAGCTTAACGGCTGGAACATAATTCCATGGAGGTTTGGAAGATGATGTTCCTTTCTAAATGGGTGATGGCTGTAGGTTCTGCATTAATCTTCCAGGGTGCAGATCTTAGGAATCGCAACCAACCAATATAATGGAATGTCATAAGGGTTTTGTTGCTGTTCCATAAGTGAACTTGGCCGATTCTTTCCAGCCCTTGGATCCTTTAAATTGAATGACATATTCCAGAAAACTACCCACCAGCCCGGCAAAGCTATCTTTTGCTTCATCATCATGACTCTTTTGGCAAAGTCTGATTTATTGTCTAATTATTTGTGGGAGGCTTGACTTTGGGAGAAGCTCAAAATTATCTCCTAAGATATGAGAGTCCCAAAAAAACATGCACCGAATATTTCTTGGGGCAGTGTGTCCACCCGAAAAAAAAAGGTTGCGAAAATCTATGAAAAGATTCAAGGGATTCCCTTAATTCCCTTATTTGGGAGTCTGAAATCCCAACATGAAAACCCATCAAAGTTGCAACTTTGCGCTGGCATATGGGCGTTTCCAAGAATTAGGGGTACCCCAAAATGGATGGTTTATAGTGGAAAACCCTATTAAAATGGATGATTTGGGGGTACCACTATTTTCGAAAACATCCATATTTAGACTCCCTCTGCCAAAATATGGGATGTTAATCACCAAATCAAAATCAGAGTTTGCTTAGGAATAGTTTGAAGCGGCTCACTTTTTTTTCCAGCCATCCAATGTTGCAAGAACAGCTAGATGGATGAATCCATCATTCTATATTCGCCCTTTTAGGGTGATGTTTCAAACAACCACCCCAAAAAGGTTACATATAGCATCTACAAGGTGTGCCCCTACTATGGTTATAGATAGAGTAATAGTCAAATCCCTTATAAATGGCCGAACATGAATGGGTAACTGAGGTTCTAACATTTACTTATAGGGGTTCTAATCCCGTTTATAACTCGTTGGGGCCCACCTTGTATTTATAACATCTAGCAAACCCTGAAAAATATGCTTCCCAACAAAAATGGACCAAACGGATCTCGTGGTGAAAAATCTCACCAAACTTCCCAAACTTCATCGGTTCAGCCGTCCACAAAAAAAGTCCAAATCCTCAAGAGGCTGGTGGTTTGATCTTGGAAAGTGCCAAGGGAACGGGAGAAGCACATCCATGTAGTCATGATGCTTGGAAGAATTTCTGGGTGGTGGTGGCAACTCAAACATGTTTTTCTATTTTCATCCCGAAAATTGGAGAAGATTCCCATATTTTGACTCATATTTTTTCGAGATGGGTTGGTTCAACCACCAACTAGATTTTTTAACTAGGCTGGTGCTGTCCTCGTGATGAGCAAAGGAGGTCGCAAAAAGGTGAGGGTGGAGCGGTTCGCACCAACGCAACGGGGAGGTCTTAGGGGATGCAAATATTACCCAGGGACCTACAGGGATTTTATTAAGCAACCCAAAACCACAAGTATAAGTTAAGTATATGCTTAATAGTTAATTGGTTAATAAATACTTAAGAGGTATTAAGAGGTATAACTATTAAGATGTATACTTTCCATTATAAGTATAAGGATCCCTATTAACCAACCAGTATTTCATGGAAAGTATCCGAAGGTTGTTTCATTGGGGAAGGAAATATGATGACTGGGTGGTGGTTTCAAATATTTTTTATGTTCACCCCCATTTTGGGGAAGATTTCCAATTTGACGAATATTTTTCAGGTGGGTTGAAACCACCAACCAGAATATGATGAAATACTACTTTGTGAAGCCAAGGGGTGATTCATGATTTTCACAGTCCCCATTCCAAGAATCCCATCATTTTTTGACCACCAGAAACCGTAGGGATGGGATTCAAGGAAAAGGAACATCATCGAATACGGCCCTTGGCAATGACTTAAGGGCACTTTCCATGTGTGAAAAAAAACTTGCTGGTTTAAGGTATGTAGTGGATGATACTACACAGCTCATATGGGAATTACAAAAAAGCATGAAATAAGGATTGTCTAGCAAACAACGAGTATTCAATGGAAAGTATCTGAGGGTTTGAATCTCGTGGCTCAATGTAGACCTGACATGCATCTCGGTAGAGGGGGTTTTCCCAACGATTTGGGATCTTCACATTGAGATTTGTCAGGAGGACCCCCGAAAACTTACATGGCACCTGAAAATGAACCCCTGGAAGAGGAGATTCCTATGAAAAACCATCATTTTTGGGTTCCATGTTAGTTTTCGGGGATGTACATCTTTTTCAGATGGCTGGGTGGTAAAGATGGGTTGGGCATTTCTGCGATTCTTTTGTTGGGAAGATCTTGGAGAAAATCTTCCAATTTTTACTCCTGGAAAACAGCCGTTGATGTTAATAATTCACATCAACTTGAAATTCCCCCTAAAAACCCAGGTATTTCCAGTTGCCTTGCAAAAAATGGCACGGAATTCCTATGTTTTCCAGGCCCTACCCTTGAAAACCACACACCGTTGAGGAAAAGTTGCGAAGCCTTCTCCATTCCGAAAGGAACGGCGGGAACGGCGGCTTGCGAGGTGTATCTCTGTTGATGCTCAGTTCGTGCAGCTCCAAAAAATTGGCGCAGGCGGAGAGAGATGGTGGATTGGTGGATGGATGGTTTTGTGTTGAGGATCTGGTTTTTGGAATCTGTGGGTCAGTTTGGCTGAAATTTGATTTGACTTGACTGAATTTTGTGTATTACGAAGCAGCCAACTACCTGACTGCCCTAACTAACCGAAGTAGCTGACTACCTAGCTAGCTAAGCAATGAACTAAAGAAGTCAGCTGAGCATTTATCTACCAGCATTGGTGCAAAGAGTATTGTGCCAATGTTTTTTTCAGTTTTTTTATGTGAAGATTTCCATGGATCTTGTGTAAAGAACCCCTAAAAATGCATGATTTTTCCCTGATTCCTTGGGTTTTTTGGTTGTTGTGATTTGCATGTGATTTGTATATGTTCTCCCATGTTAATCACTACTCATCCATCATTTTGCCCAGGAACTTTAATTTTTTCCCAACCTTCAAAAAAAAAATGCAAGTCATCCAACAAATACAGAGACATAAAAAACCCACCATGACCGATGTTTTTCTTCAAAAGATGTGCAGGTTTCACATGGCTGATTCCGCCCACGTGTTCCACCCCCGTTCCGCGGCTGAGAGGTGTTTATAGACAGCGGCTGCCAACACGTCATCGCTACTGATAGGCGTTTCTGGTCGATGATGATGGTCGTCCAAGGGTGATTTGAAAATCCCCCTACGTTTTTTGAAAGGGAAGTTTTGGTTTGGTTTCAAAAATAAGATAAAGATATTATATATACATCATATGTATACCATTGTATATATATTTTATATTTATGTTTACATGTATCTCATACATATATTGAAATATCATACAGATATATTTTCATATTCCTCATAGTTGTCCAAGGCAAGGTTCAGGAAGTTTTAGCTTGGGATTCCCGATCCTAAGAGTGTGTTTCATGTCTGGTGACGACGAGCCAGCTGCATTTTGGGGATGTGAACCCATATCTGATTCGGTGCGACCCTTGTGAAACCGCTGGGGGTGAAACCGGAAGCCGAAATTACTTGGAACTTGCCGCAAGTGAAAAGGATGTTTCTTTCACCCCACAATTTGTTTGTTCACCCGGAAATGATGGGTTTCCAATTTGTCCATTCTGGAAAAGGTGATTATTTCATTCATTCCTTTTCCAAGACGGATCCCGGATCGGGGCAATATTCGGGGGTTGTCCATTGCTTCAATTTCATGGGAATCACTTGGCTAATTTGCCTGAAGAAAAGGCTCAAGCACCAATCATTATCCCTTGTGAAATCGTGAAATACATCAAACCATTGTCCACGGTGAGTGTCAAATGGGGTTCTTAGGATTTCTTATAGAAACATTGGGGAACCTCAAAAGGTGGGCTGTTTGAGCCTTGCCTTCCGTGAAATTTCACCCAAAGGAGGCTCGAAACGCCCCCGTGTTTCGCGGAGGCCTGTGTTGGACAAAACAGCGAAGGCCTTCACGGAACGGTTCTATCGAGCACTTTTTGTTGGGAAGTGTCTTGGTCTCTGAGCAGTGACTTCTTTACACCCCGGTTGCTTCAGGTATTTTGCGATGAAATACTACCCGGCTACCCTCCCGAAGTTTAGCAGGTTCGCCCCTGAACAGTTACCGGGACCCAAAAGGAAAGTAGTCTTCCAACTACCATTTTTTAGGGGCCATGTTAAACTTCAGAGGTGTATATAAGGATTATAATAAGCCATTGTAGGGATCCCTGTTGACCAACCAGTATCACAAGGGTTTTGATTACTGCTCATTTTGGCGGCCGAAAAACCGCGACCCCACAAGTAGAGGTTTACTTGGTCGTGGTTCGATAAAGCAGCACATGGCAGCTATGTATGATATACGTGAAACCCCCCCCAAAAAGTTGTCACAGGGGAACCTGGACGTGATCGTTTTCCAAAAACCGGAATCTTTTGCCTAACATGGGCTTCCAATTTTGAGCTTCCAACCAAAAAGTGTCTTTTGGGGCGGAGGAGACTAGCAATCCCGTATACGTGAGGCTTGTTGCAGATTTTTGTCACGACAAAATGATGCACTCCGGGTTTTTTTTCAAAAACAAAATCTGACCTTTCCAAAGATATCCACACGTTATGCGCGAAAAGCCGCCATACATCGCGAGTTTTCTGCAGGGTGGAAAATTCATCGAAGCCATGGAATTTTTAGGGCCATCGAAGCTACGACTCAGGGTTTTGAAATGTCCCTGTGTTCGTTTGTTTTGAAAATGTTTAACACATCACACCTTAGAATAAGGACTTTAGAGTGATTTTTTTTATCGAGGGACATTCCTCATTTTTTTTGTTGCTAAGATTGAAATGATGGTGGTTTGTTCCACCTTTTTGTTTCTGTGAAGGGGGACATCAACTTGGCAAACCTTTATCTTGCTTGTTGAAAAGGTACAATATTTGCACCTGAGGTTGTTTTTTCCAACAAAATCTTCCGAATTCGTTGACATCCGAGATGAAACAAACGATGCCGAAAATGGCGAGGTTTTTTTTGGATTGAAGGCTTCAAAATGTTGATGTTCTTGATCCAGATGACCTAAAATTTCGGAACGAAAAACATCGCTCATTTCAAAATCATCCAAATGTTCGATTAAAACAAAAATATCTTGTGGAATTTTTGTCTTCCAATTTTCCAAGCCCATTTCTGTGCACGGCAAGAAAAAGAAGAAAGAAACAAAGATGGTAAGAATTGCCCAGGTTGACTTTTCAAAAAAGTGGTGGCCTTCAAATGGGTTGCTGGACCCAAAGAGTTCTCAGGGATCATGAAAATGGGACCCATTTGGAGGAGATCAAAGTTGATGCAAACGTTGCGGAGGTCATTTTGGAGCCACATTTTTCCCCAAAAAAAAAACATGAAGTTTTGAATTGGTGTCATTTCTACGTAAATCACCATTTTTCAACCTACCATTTGGGGAATCTGTTGTTTTTTCCGAAGCATCTTTACCAGTCGTAAGTCGTATAGTCCAGGGTCCATCCCCTAAGGTCCATCGTAGATGCCTTTGAACATGCGAAGGCAGCCTTGTTGGCCAGTTCACATCCCGAGGCGATAATTGGTGCTATGGTGGATTTGGGGTGGTTTCAAACACCCCGATGACAGGAATTGTGAAGGATTTTTCCCCATTTGTTTCCCGTGTTGTTTTTTTAAAGGGAATGAAAAAAATCTGGCCACCAAGGGCAAAAAAACAATGAAATTGATGGCGAATTTTTCCCAGAAGACATCCACAGTGGGATGTTCAAGCAGTTATTGAAGAGTGGCAGAGGATAATCCTGCAAAAATCGTCATGCCACCATTTTTTCCAATGGTGACCTGTTTTTGGATGATTTTTGTAGGAGCAACTAGATTTCTAATATGGACCCCTCTCAATCCCACTAACCAACCCTTACCAATCACCATTGCCATGGGATTCGCTGCCTTCCCTTTCCCCGCCTCGGTGGGTAAATAGCTGTAACTAGGTATAAGTCCACGTATCCAACAGTTTCGGGGGGTCCCATATTTGAATAGCGATTTTTAGATACCCTCCTAGGAACTAACTTATCCCGTCAAAAAATCACGTTTGAAGATGATGTTTCCTTTTTCCAAGTTGGGATACACCTCCGAAAACGAACATATCCCCTGAAAATTGATGGTTGGAAGATGAAATGTCCTTTTAAAATGTTACCTTTTCAGGGGACATATTAGTTTTCAGGGGAATGTTAGCTTTCTGCCCTTTCCAAGACCCAATCTTTATCAGACCCACTTCACCCAATAAAGTGGAGGTACCAAGTACACTTATAAGGGTGTTTTGGGGTTGGGGATGTCCTTAACATCAGCCGTATCCATATGGCGTATATGGGTGTTTCCCCCCAAAACACCCCAAAATGATCATTTTTAGTAGGAAAACCCATGGTTGTTGGGTACCACCATTTTAGGAAACATCCATATAGGTTAGTAGTAAGTACCTCCTTGGTTAGGTACCTCTCCGAAATGTTTTTTGCTGACCGCGGAAACCTCAAATTTGTAACGTGGATCTTTCTTCACCTTTGGATCATCCAGGTTTTCCAAGCCTTGGAGACACGGGATTTTGACGGTTTTTTTCAGAGTTCCCTAAAAAAAACCTGGGGTTTTTTTCACCCTGACGGAAATTTCCACGTCAATTGGACCCATACCGTTTCAAACGGCAAGGAATGAAAGCTAGGCCAGATTTCGGTGGTGGGCCTCTCAAATGCTGGTATGATGGGACGATGGCGACCTGCAACCTGATGGATTTCTATCCATTTGGTCGAAATGATTGGCGCCAATCAATTGGATGATTTAGCAACCAATCTTTAGATGATTTTTTGAATCTTTACAAACCATGGTGGTTTGTTACATGTGTTGTTTTTTATTTTCTCCCGGATCTGAAATGGGGAAATGATCCAATTTGAGCAATATGTTTCAGATGGGTTGGTGAGTTCAACCACCAACTAGGAAGGGAATCAAGGTTTAAAAGGACAACCTGGTTTGAAAGATCTTTCATTTTGTCATGGATCGCGAGATTCCAAAAACAGGAGAGAGTCATGTTGCTACCCTCCAGGGAACTAACATATCCCCCCAAAAATGGCATTTTGAAGATGATTTTCCTTTTCCCAAGGTGGGATATGTTAATCCCCTGGAGGGTATCTTTTTGTTTGGTTTTTTTCGGCTACCAGGTGGCCCAGCAGTCCCACGCTTATATGTTACTCAAAGCCAACGAAGGACGAAAAGGGAAGGTGGTAAAAATCCTGGTGGAGAATTGTCTCCAAGTGGCTTCAAGGTGGACCCCCTGCTAGTTAGAAATGAACTTATAACCCCTATAAGTAGGATTATTAACCCCAGTTACATCATTTGTTTTTGGCCATTTATGATAAGGCTTATTTTACTCCATGTATAACGATCGTAGGGGTCCGCCTTGTTCCTATTGTGACAGCACCAGTTTTTTTTGATGAGAAGATCCGAAGTGAATGCAAATATGAAATCATCAACATCCAGAGAAGCAACGGATACAAAGGTCCTTGGAATGCCAATATATTCTAGGTGATCTCAAAATATCTTTGCATTTTTACCCTCAAATTGGGGCAAGATGTTACAGTTCGCCATCTTACTATAACTATAACCCAAAAGAACCCCAATTTTTTCCCATCTATACACTTGCGGATTTTTTTCACAGTTCAGCCCTCACAAGATGGACCCGTTTTAAAGAGGAAAAAGGATCCAGGGATTTGGCTCGCTGTTAAACCTTCAGATTTTTGTACACCCTAAAAAATCTAACGAATTGATACCAAAGAATGGTCATATTTAAAGCCGGAGTCACCTTTTCCAAGGCCCATCATTTGGGGTATCCATGTTAGTTTTCAGATGTATACCGTTTTTGTTCCTCAACTTTATGACCTAGTTTTCGGATTCCTTGATGAGTTCTGAGTTCACCAAACACTTCGGAAACACACGAATTTTGGGTGTATTATTTTTGTGTGAATTCCAAACTGCCAATGGCAATTTTGCAAGAAAAACATCCATAGCCCTTTAAGTTTTACCAAAAAACCAAAGGATTCCTTGGTAGTTCCGTTGGGATTTTTGTTGCCCTCCAAACTTTCTCAGTGATGATCGTTGAAGCTCCAGCAGATTGTGATGAGTATCCGGGATGTTTCCACTTTAACATACCTGTTGAGTGATCGAATCTGGCGTTCAAACAAAACCCAGTTTTTACTGTAGGGGCTTGTTGTGTTTAATCCCATTATTTACACCCAAATGGTTTTAGAAGCCGGATTTCTGAAGCATCAACAGTACTACTGTCCCCCACTGATCCACGTCCGTGGACCCGTGGGTGTCCGTCCCCGGAAGTGTCCGTCCCCGGAAACGTCCGTCCCTGGAGATCCCATCCTCCAAGCTCCTCTCCGCCGACCGCAAGGAGATGTGCCAGCAAGTGCTGCAAGGAGTGAGAGTTGGACCATTCCTGAGAGGCCAAGCAGTTGAAGTGAACTGGCAACTGAAAAATACCCTGGTTGGTTTTGGGTTATATAGGGAATTCATTCTACCCAGGTTATGTGAGGGGATAAGAATAAACCATGAAATAAGGACCCCTATCAAACAACCCGTATAGGATTTTTTTGCGTGGCTCAACTGTGTATGTTCTGCTTGTAGTTACTTACCTACTTTAAAGGATGGGCACCCACTTAGTAGTTAGAATGAGCCCCCCCATGTTTTTAAGCCATGGAGATTTTTCGGCCATTTGGAAGGGGTCTCACAACCCGATCCTTAGGGGACGAAAATTAACCATAGTTACTTTACCACATACTAACTGGGATGATCCTCCAAGTGGGATGTCCTGCTGGTAGTAACTACCATACAACCCACTTTTCCTTCATTTTTTGGGGATTTGTTCACCCATAATTCCGAGGGCTTAAAATGTTCAATTTTACGTGGATTTGGGATCCAAAGGGTAGGTAGTAAATGGATTATTTCATCCCTCTAAGTATAGATTGGATATGTCCCGTAAATAGGTGGAATAAATCAACTTACAACAACTAGTTACGATCACTTCCAGCCGGACACTCTAGTATTTAAAGAAATAGAAGTCAACAACTTTCCATCCATTTAAGACTGGCTGTTCAGGCAAGATCCGTTTTTGTTGAATGAAATATTCTAAACCTGGCAAGTCTTTGTGGCCTTTTTTGGGATGGTTGAGTGACCCGAAATAAAGGGCTGTTGGTGACCTCCAACTGGGAAATCAAAAGGTCACGGCTTGAATCACCTGAAATGGAAGATTTCCTAATTTGGACCTTCAAGTAGTGAACGAAGTTCCCGCGGTTCAACGGTGCCAGAGATTTGTTTCGAAACGTCGGCATGAAACATATCAGGGTTTGATCAACAGATTGGCCCCCAAAACTAACTGCAAGGTTGGAATGATGATTCTTTTCTACTGTGCCAAGCATTTTTCGGGTTTTTTTTTGGGTGGAGGTTTCCAGGAGGGTTCCATTTGTGATACTTTCCGGACCAAGTCTCGTCAATTTGGATGATTCGTGGACCTGATTGATCACACCCCAGTAGTTGATCGGTCTTCCAGGTGGTGCTTTCTCAAACCTTTTTGTCGAATTTTCAGCCCGAACTTTGCGAGAGATGAACCCAACTTGGATTATGTTTTAGGAACAGTGCTGTGAAGGAATCAACACCCGCCGCAGAGGTTTAGTTGTTTCATGACCTTTTTTCAGTACAGTACTCTCTGTATCAAGCTAAAGAGTGTAGATGATTGACTATTTGTAGATCTCTTAAAGACAAGACATCTCAGCCCAGTTTGCAGCATATCTGCATTCTTTGCAATGTTGCGACCGTGCACTCTATTGCCCAATCGGCTTCAACTCACCCACTTGTTGGTGCTGCAAACAGACTTACACCTTGATGTTGAACCCAGAACTTCCGGTTGAAGCCACTCAGCTGTGGCACTCGACTTTTTTTCGGAAATGCCCTTCCTCGCAAGCCTAATCAACTATCCTAGCATAGCAGCCATTGTTCGCAGCCAGACCCAGGAAATGCGCATATTTCCATTGAACAAAACTCCTGAATTCCCCAAATACCCCAATTACTTTGGGAACTCTTCGTCCCTCATACCCCGAAAAAAACGCCCCGCCCCCAAACTGAGTTGATGCCAGGCCCTGGAGTCGAGACAGCGACATCGAGGGCTTTCAGGTGGAGAGGGGAGATGTTTTTTTTTTCCTATTTTTTTGAGGGCAGAAATGATGATGTGAGGCACATATTGGGGGGACTGGTAGTTCCTTGGGATTTTTTGGGTTTTTTGTGGTGATTTTTGTTAGGGATTCGAAAAAACCCATGGGAAAAAATCACTATCTTTCACCACCANGAGTTGATGCCAGGCCCTGGAGTCGAGACAGCGACATCGAGGGCTTTCAGGTGGAGAGGGGAGATGTTTTTTTTTCCTATTTTTTGAGGGCAGAAATGATGATGTGAGGCACATATTGGGGGGACTGGTAGTTCCTTGGGATTTTTGGGTTTTTTGTGGTGATTTTTGTTAGGGATTCGAAAAAACCCATGGGAAAAAATCACTATCTTTCACCACCATTTTGGGTAAGATGTTGTGGGTCACTTTTTCCATCCAAATCTAAGCCTGAAGTTTTACGAAAAGGCCCCAGGAGAGGAAGCCTACGGTGGGTCACCTCTTCCAAGAAGCGTGACCCAAGATGTATGGGTCGGAATGTGTGCTAAAAACTAGGTGGTGGTTTCAAATATTGTTTTTTTTTCACCCCGAATCCCTAGGGAGATGATCCAATCTGACGAGCATATTTTTTTCAGATGGGTTGAAACAAACCGCCAATTGATGTATGGTTTTGGGTTTTCTTTGTTCCATGATGGCCTGATGCTTAAAGGCGAACAAGTCATCCTTTACGAGTCAAGGATGGGCTCCCAGGATGAAGTATAGAAGTCGTCAGTAGTAAACCCCTGTTTATAAGCCATGGATAGGCCATTTGGAAGAGTAACAACCCGATCCGATCCGGAACGGGGACTTTAAACCGATCACCATGGGCTACTTTAAACCACTGAAACAAGGACTGGGATGATCCTCCAAGTATACAGGAACTGAGAAAAATCTTCAGGTTTCAAAATTGCCCTCCCCAGAGCTAACTGTTCGCCCATATGAAAAGACCTCTTCCAACATCCGGCCGTGTTTCTCGCATCCCCTCTTTTTGTTTTCATCAAACTCGTAAGATCTGTGAAGGGGTGGCCAGGGTGAAGTATTTTCTAGTTGGCATTGCCACCAAAAGGCCAAAATCACAAAATCTTCCTAAGAAAAAGATCCACGCCTGGCAATTCTGCGCGATTCTTGTGCCCTTTTTGGGATGATAACAAACATGACTCAAAGGGTTGTGGTTGTGACTTCCAACGATTGGAGACCAAGTTTGCTCACGGCGGCGGAATCACCTACACCCCCCGAAAATTAACATGGAACCCCAAGGTGCAGGGTTTCAAAGATGATTCATGTTCCTTTTCAAAACTGCTGCTTTTTCAGGTTCCATATGAATTTTCGGGTTTTTTTGTGGTGGTTTTTGTTTTGTTTTTTTAAGGGTGGCAAGTTTCAAGTGACCTGGTTGGATCCGGATCGGGACCAAAATCTTCCCGTCGTCTTCCATGTCGTGAATCGGGCATCCTTTTTGTTGGCGGGTTTTTCCCACTCCAAGCACATGACGAAAGTCCCATTGGGAGGGAACGGTATACATTTACCACTATATACATTTACCTATAAGAATCAAGCATTCATGAAGGTAAATATACCTATACCCTGAAACCAACAGTTTACAGCTGAAAATCTAGGTCCTTGATTTTCAGACCGCTATGTTGGTTTCAGGAAGGGTACCCATACATTAATCCTATGGGAAAAAACAACCACTTTTTCCGTTTCATTGGGCAATTGTTGGGTCGAGGACGCCTGCAGCTTTCTGGACACTTTGGAGTTTCTTGGTGATTTGAGCAATGACCAGTTGACCCTGGTTGTTTGCCCTAGGGGATCAAGAACTACCCGGTTGTATAGGAAGTAGTTGAAAAACCAATAGAAGGATTCCGGAACATGAACCAATCAAGATTTCATGGAATGCCATGTCAGGGTTCAAGGTTGCCGTTTGCTCAGTTGGGCTTGGTTCTTTTGAAAAACGGGCCCAGAAGGCTTCGGGGAAGAGGATTTTCCTGGTTTTTTGTGTGCTAGGTGAGTTTTGTGGAGTAATCTTCGTAAAAAGCCTGTGTATTTTCGCCGTTGCATAAATAGATCCTGGGCAAACTTTCGCGCCCTCAGCCGAAGGAACGAGGTAAGACGACGGGTTGTGGAAAAACCCACTACTCCTTTGGAACTAGGCGAAGACATGCTTATTCACAAGATGACCCCCCAGCTTCATTGGATGGACCTATCAGTGCTTGCACTTGAGGAAGACCCACAGGTCGGTCAGGAACACATCACAGATTCACCTTGACATTGTCAGGAAAGCCACTTCCACTCTCAGAAGGAGCTGAACCACATGATGCAGTTTGAACAAGCTGAAGTGCATGCAAGGGCTGCAGGGTAACGTTGCTAACATGGGTAGCATGGGTGGCGGTGATATCAACTTCCAATTCCTGGTAGGAGGACAACAGTCCAGGCACCGGAAACTACCCAGAGCCCTGCAGAACACGTATAAGCGCAAAAAGCCAGCAAAGCGGGACCACGGGCGTCTCTTACCTAGAGCCGCCTGTGGATTTGCTGCTCCAGAAGAAGGCATCATGGTGTCCACAATACTGGATGAGATGTCACCACCGGAGCGGATCAAGTTTGAAGCGCGCTTTGAAAAAAGAGCAACTCAGCAAAGGCTGCTATACCCAGGTACCAAGGTGGTTAGTTTGAAACCCGATTTAACAAGGCGACCTGCGAAAGACGCGGAAATGAATTCAGCGACGAGGTAAGACTTATTAAAATAGATGACAACTCCCCTTGAAGCAGAGTAATGGGGCGTTCCCCCTAGTTGAAAATGAGATACTTCACCCGAAGCAAAGTTACCAAGCATCCTCGTTGTAATGGCGTATGAAGCAGGTGTTGTCCATCCATGTATCCACTAGTGAGTGCAGGGGGCCCATTGCTACGCCTTGAAACCGGCCAGAACCCTATAGCACGGGGAAAATAGTGGTCACCATTAACCTTCATGGAACCCACTGTGAACCAAAATTTTGGCAGGACCCAACCTGTACAATCAATGTTCATTTCAAGATGGGCCTCTGCTAGTTTTAGATGGAGCATGACCTTCATGAATGGTTTTCAAATGGCAACTGTGTTATTTCACCCTTTCAAGTAGAGTTATCATCCTACTTAAAACCGATAGGGGCCCAGTTTGATAAATCGATCAGCCTCAAAAAGGGGTCAAGTTTCTGCTGAGGTTTTTGCCGCCGCGGGTGGAAGACTTTTATCGCCCCAGTGCCATGCAGTACGTGCCGTGGCACGTTGTGGAACTTCACCAGTTCTAAATTTGGGTGGTGGTTTCATTTTTTTTGAAACTGGAACTTGAAACATCCATGTAGAAATGGTTGTTTCAATTGGATGGTTTACAATCTTTACTTGATTTAGAATCTCTAATACATGGTGGTTTTAATTTTTTAATGTTCATCCCTATTTGGGGAAATGATCCAATTCCACGAATATTTTTTTTCAAATGGGTTGGTTCAACCACCAACTAGTAAACGAATGTTCGGTTAAACAACCATTTCCCATGTAAAGATTTGGTTCATGATCCAAATAATAGCCAACCATCTCTAGATGAATGGCCATCAGATTCCAGGGCAAGGTGTTGTGCCGCCGTTTTCTGACCGCCAACTTGCTGTTCGATTGCAAAAAGTTCTGGTCAAATCATAGCGACCTCAACAGGACCTTTGGGCCCCCAAATGGGTGGTTTAGTAATGGAATCCTACCCAAAATGACGTTAATTTAGGTTAAGGATTTATAATACTTTGCCCCGATTCATTTTGTTGGAACAAAGAATCACCCATAACAAAGTACACCCTTGAATTTGCAAAAGCCTGTTATCTTGAGCATGCTGCCCGCAAGACATCGCTACCTCTGTACTATGTTGGGTTGGTTGAAGGCGAGTCCAACATGGTGTGGGGCAGCTTTCACCTTTAAAATTGGCTGGCTAATGGCTTCTGGATGAATCTGTTCCATTGCCTTCTGGTGCAAGTTTGCCACCTGTGGATCTGCAACCTGACATGGTGGGTGCAGCTCCTCCAAAGCCAGACCTGACCTCTTTGTGTTACAACGCCAAAGTGAAAACAGCAGAAGGCTTGCCATCCTTGCGTGTGCCAGACAAGATCATGACAGCATGGCACGACCATGCAACTTTTGGTGGTGAATTCAAACAATGGTTGACAGAATGCGAAGCGAATGCCATTCCCATCAACTTGAAAGAAACCGAGTCGCAGAACACGAAACGTGCCGCAGCCGGACAAGGAGAGAACCCTTCTGGACAGAAAAGGGGCGGGAGAATCGGATGCACCCCTATGGGAAATCCCTATATAAATGGGTGTTTAATCCCCAGAATCCGTAGAGGTCACAATAAATACCACGGGTACATTGTTAGGGGTGCACCCAATTGTCCCTTGATTGAGGAAGTGGTCCAACGACTCATAAAAACACGTGTTTTTTTTTACGGATTCTACCATGGGGTTTCATCGCCATCAAAACACCACCATTTGGGAGAATCTGTTGTTACGTTGTCCAAGCAAATCCAAAAACATGAAAAAAACAAATCTTGGTTCAAGATTAAAAGAATCTCTTCATTTTGAAGTGCATTCTTCGGAAAAAAAACATGTCAGGGCCGTAGCTAACAATGTCACAACTGTTTGCAAAAATGAACCTCCAAAAACTTTGACACATTTTACCACCCTTTTCGCTCGCGTTTGTGAATCTTCTCATCTTCCCTAAGCACCGTTTTGCAAAACCGAAGGTGCTGGATACTCTACGGACACGTCGCGCTTGCTCTGTGCACGGTTTGAAGGTCAGGAAAAAGTTGAACTTCTGTTTGTTTCTAAGGAGGAAAAACAAGGCCGGAAACAAATCACGTGGCTATTCTGCGACGATCTAGTTAGTGGTTTCACTTTTTTGAAAACAATAGGTACGTCAACTTAAACATATGTTCCTCATTTTTTATGGAGGTAACCCATAAAATCAATCCCAAACCCTAAACCTTTAAATAATATCCAACCAACAGCAATATTTGCGGTCCAAAAAGCTGCCTGACCTCCGTGACCTCCACAGTCCGTGGGCAAAAGGTCATCACCTGGCAGAATTTTGTTGGGGAGTCAGTTGTGCCATTAGGTCTGGTGCTGTTTTTTAGCGACCTCAAACGAGTTTTGAGCCCCAAATGGTAGGGTAGTAGAGGAACCTCCAACATATGGCCTTATTTGAGGGAAACCTGGGTTGGTGAAATGTTATTGTTTGGCCAGATTAGGTGAAACTTAAGTTTCCTTGGCTTAAACTTTGTGGGATTACATATTTAGTAGGGAATATAAAGTTCAATTTTTTATTTCCATTGGCTAAGTGAGTAAGGGATCCCGTTCCAATCAGTTCTTTCATAATTATAATCATTATAGGTGACCTCAGTTCTCGATCGAGGTAATTGAATCACCTTGACATGAGCAGTGAAGCTTACGATACAGTAGAAGTCCTCACGTCACCATTTTCAAGAAATGGTGAAATGTCCGGATGATAATAATTGTTTTCCTTCAAAAAAAAATGGTGAGTTTCTCATAAAGCAACTAAAGATGAAAAATGGTGTTTGGAATTCCAAGATGCACTTATAGTAGCTAGGTGGTGGTTTCAAATATGTTCTATTTTTACCTTAGTTGGGGAAATGATCCAATTTAACTAATATTTGATATTTTTCCAGATGGGTGGTTCAACCGCCTAGTTAGGGAGTATTTCTCTTTTTGGCCATGAAATCTCCGGACTTTCGTCGAGTTCAGCAGCTCTATAGGATTCAAGAGGTAGACCTAAGGAATGCGAGGATTTTGTTGGAGTCCGAATCCCCAAAATCATCCAAATGCCCATTCCGATATCCTCAAAAATGCATACCTAGGTGCTGGTTTCAAATATTTCTAGAATTTTCACCTCGATATCTGGGGGTTGAGACCATCACCTAGATACCCTCAAAAAAAGACATATTCCGCCAAACGGAAAGAGGAAAATTACACCCTGGAAAATCAACATGGATCCCAAAAATAGAGGTTTGGAAGATGATTTTCCTTTTCAACTGGATGATTTTCAGGCTCCATGTTAATTTTCCAGGGTGTATGTTTTGGAAGGGATTTGTTAGTTCCGAGAAGGGTATCAGATTTACCCGAATTTGCCCCCATATATGTTCGAAAGGAAAACTTGAGTCATGAGTTCTTTCCTTTGCGAAGTTTTCGGACAACAAAAGGTTCTACATTGCTGGTTTGATTCAGATGTTTGGAATTTTCACCCCGATTTTGGTAGGGATTCATGATCCAATTTGACTTGCGCATATTTTTCAAGAGGGTTGGTTCAACCACCAACTAGGATTCAAAATTGAAACTTCAGAATTCAAACTTGGGTCTTCTTTCCCCACCCAGGATGCAATCGTGTGGAAATGAGCAATGACAATAGAGCCCCTAGTTGTTTAGGAGACAAAAAGGGGATTTAGATGGGGATTATATAATAAACCATGAAATAAGGATCCCTATTAAACAACCAAGGATTCCATGGAAAGTAAGGGATTTTCGGGTGTTTTTTTTTCGTGGCTCAAAGGAAGGTTTAATGAACTGTTTGCCGGGAGGGGTAGATCCAAAATCTACTACCCTTTTCTTGGCCAATTTTTGCTGGTTGGTGGTTTCAAATATTTTTATGTTCATCCCTAAAATTGGGGAAATGATCCAATTTGACGAGCATATTTTTCAAATGGGTTGGTTCAACCACCAACCAGTTTGGTTCATCGTCCCTTATACCCTTAACGTAGCCCCGTTGAGTTGATCGTGGGCTTTGGGAGATGTAAGTCACTAGAAGTTCGAGCAGTTTTGCCTAGTTTTGCCTTTCGATGTGTCTTTTTTCTCCACCTGACTTGTGTGAAATCAAGCCACTATAGTTCATGAACTGTGGTTGCTACAAGTAATTCACCCTTTTTTTTGTGTATTTCTTGACAACCAAGGCTTTAAAGTAAAGGCTGTTTGTTGGCTTCTATTGAAAAAAGTCGGCAATTTCATTCTTTGGATAAAAAAAAACACCAAAAAATTCAACAAAATCAACCAAAAAAACACAAATCACCAACCTCCAAAACAAGCCAACCAACCAACCAACCATAAATCAAAAATCACCTCCAACGTTGCAAGAAAGCCAACCGACAACCCTCCAACCGGGCAGGGCATCGGTAAGAGCGCCTTGGCCATCGAGCTCAGTCGCTTTGCAGCCAGCTCGGGGAGGTGCCGATCACCTTGGAGGGAGGAACTCCCAGGATGAGGTTTTCAAGTGATGAAAATACCCATGGAAAAATAGGTCCCCTGAGGTTACTGGGTAGTAACCACCCATGGCAACTCAAACATTTTTGGCATTTTCATCCCGAAAATTGGGTTTACATTCAGTTTATTATTGTTGATGGTTCAGAAATGCGGTGAGAAAACCACGGTTTGGATGGTGCTAAAACCCGTCGAAAAAAATGATGGGATTTCAACTACCAACCTCAAACTGGTTTTCTCGCCAGATTCCGGACTCAACAGTATGGGAAGTGGAGACATCCCTTCACAATCAGTACGGCTCAGATAAACAGCAAATAATCCTCTAGAGCATCAAATGGGATATTTGGATTATCAACTGGTGCAGGATTTCTTACATCAACAGCATCATCCCCATTTACAAGCCATTTATATAGGTGATTTGGAAGTGGTACAACCACAACCCGATCCTGAAAGGGGACAAAAACGATCACCATGGTTATGAAAACCATTGAAACAAGGACTGGGATGACCCTCCAAATAATTTTTGAGTGGGAGAAAGGAATAAAAAACACGGACCATTTTTGTGGGGGGTTGCTTGTTGACGACAAAAAAAGGTGGAAGATGGACAGAGATGTGGAAAATGTTTAATGGCCATTTTGGGGGTGATGTTTGAAGTTTGATAGCTTTGATCAGCAAGGATTCGTTTCAATAGTTTCAAGGGTTTTTGTCGGTAGATGTTTTTTCACCGATTCTTAAAGGTTCCCCCCCGGCCCTAGATGAAAAACCCACGGTACTACCCAGTTATATAGGGGTCATAATAAACCATTATCAGGATTTCATGGAAAGTAGGAGGCTTTTTTTCGTGGCTCAAATGTTTTCCCCAATTTTTTTTTCTGCTGATAGATTTAGGTTCGTCATATTTGTTTCCTTCCCACAGACCATGGCAATGTGCAAATACAAATTGGGTGATGCTGAATGAAGTGGTGACTTGAGGATTCTGAAAGGGGGGATTTGTTCCCGGGGGGCGGATCCTCATCTTCGAAGTATGGGTTTTCTATGATCCCTTAAGACTTCTGTAAGGGTCCCAGGGAACCCTACGGTTCCCATTTACCCCCCCCCCGGACCTCTTGGACCACCCCTCTCCCAGCCTATGGGATGATGAGCCTCTCAACACTACACATGATTCAGAGCAAAGTGGTCGCCACCGAAAATTGAGCACTGTCCACAAAAATGGGAAGCAATTTGCAAAAAACCTCTTGTGTGAAAGCCACCCAAAAAACGCCAGTTGCGTCCAAAAAAAATCTTTACTAGATGTTTTCCGAGTGGTGCGGTGGCATTCTTTTTTTTGAAGCGAAGCATAGAAGCAAGTTCGCCAAAAAACCACTGAAAATGCAAAAAGGCGAAAATGCGTCGGAAAAATCTTCACAAGTTCCTTAAAATCTCGGATCCCCAAAGGGTCAGCCTCCAGGCTGTTTTCTGGCAACGTCCTACACGTGAGACTGGAAGAGAAGGGAGAAGCTTTGTCAACCATCAAGGACCAGAGGGTAGTCAGTGGAGCTACGTGGTTTTGGTTGAGGGAGTTATGGAGTTGTGGAAAATATTGGCCCATTTGGAGGTCCGTTTCCCTCATCTTCTATTGGGACCCCCGAATTTATTGTTCCACTCATGGGAGGAAGAGTACTCGGTTATTTGCGGTTGCCGTATTGGGATTATACTATCCGATTCTATGGGGATTACAAGAAGCCATTACAAGGATCCCTATTAACCAACTAGTATTTCATGGAATGTCAGCCAAGGGTTTTGAACAAGAAAAAACTCCATTTTTTACAAGAAAAAAAAAGACACCCTGCATGTCAAGACGACCATTACAATAATAGTTCGAACTGGAATTGTTAATGAAATAAATCCCTGCTACAAAAATATGTCGTCCTTTCCAAAGGACCATTCTTCGTCTTCGGACTGCTAGGGTTCACAGATGTTGTTTACCAATCTTACCGGGTGATCGCTGCATTTCTGAAAAAAGAACAACAACAGTCACATTCAGCACATCGGCGGACGAGAAGTTTTGGAAGCATCAAATGACCAGATGTTTTGATCAGCCAAAACATAGGGCCTTGACTGGAGTTTCCTTTTTTATTTTCAAAGAACACCCATTGTTTGTTCCAGCAAAAAAGAAAACGGCAATCGAATCAATCCGGGATACAAAACAAAAGAACAAACAAAATCCATATTTATTCACAAAAAGGAGTTGTTTTTCAAAAAATCGCTTGAGATTCGTTTTTTTTCGTTTGCCAGAAACGCCGCGAAACGCCTGTGGAATCCCATCTGAATCCGACATGTTTTGGCTCGGAGAATTTGGCCCAGAAGACGCCGCCCAGGGTACCGGTTGGCACCCCACGTAGATTCCCATCCAGTTTGTTGAGACCCATCATATTGCTGTGTGGCCATGGGCTGTGGCGCATCTATAGGTGCCAAATTTTAGGGAAAGAAGGAGGTGATAGGTCACTAGTCCAACAAAGTGCGGGATGAGTTCTTTTGAAATTTGGGAAATTGGTTTTTGAGTTGTTTGTTCCCATTTTTGCGGGCGCAAAAAAAAGTGGGTTTTGTTTAAGGGAGAGAAGGTCAATTTTTGGAAATTGATCGTCTCAAAAAAGATGGGTCATCTTGTTTCCTGAGAAAGGGATGCTGTTGTGAAGAAGATTGCCCTAGAAAAAGGATAGAGTGAAAAGGTTTTGGGCCTACATGTGCCTATATGATCGGAGGGGGAAAAAAAACATTACAGATGTGTGAGGGAAGCACTCATCTTGACATCACAAATTCAATGGGTTTACTATCCAAAAGGTGGTGTTTCCATGAAATCTAGGTGAATTATTATGATGTACCATTGGTTTACCCCAAATTCTTCAGAAATTTCCAGGTCACAAAAAAGATGGTGCAGTTGATTCATTCCCTGACTATATTTTCTTCTTCATCGGGTGTGTCTCGAAACTTCAAGGCCACGAAAAAGTTCGAGAATCCATTGCGGATGGCGTTGCCACCACTTTTCCAATAAATCATGGCTGGCTCCCTTTTGGATGATAGATTGATGATAAACCTTTGTGCTTAAAAAAACGGTGAGTTACTCAAAAAGAACAACGAGTATGAAACATGGTGGGTAAAATCCAGCACTTCCAGGAGTTTGCGACGTCATTTAAACCTGGACCTCCAAACAACCCCTAGCTTTGGACACTTTGATATGGTGCAAAATAAGGATGCAGCGAAAAAGTCGAATGATGATTTGATTCACTCTTCAAATCAACATGGTGATTTGGAAAAGGTACTTTCCCTTTCAAAGATTGCAATCTGTTGGGATATTTTTTCCTGTCCAAATTTCATGTATGTCGGCCTATTTGCCCTCCAGGATCAAGAAAAACATGGCGAAATGGCTGGAAAATCACCATTTTTGTGATAGGAGATGGTTGTGAAGACAAAGATGAGCAGGAGCAACTTCAAGTTGAAGGACAGAATGAGATTGGAACTGGAGCTCTCAACAACGCTGGCCCTACAGCCCGAGAGGCTTTGGCAGTGGCAACTGCCAAGTCGCGGTCCTGGCCGTGGAAGTGGCGACTAGAAGCGCCGTGGAGACGGCCGCAGCCATTGCCACCGGGGCCTGGACCACCTCCAGCAGCTCTGGAAAGACATCTGATGCAAGTTGCTGAGTTGGTCACTGACTTCAGTGACTTTCAGTGACCTTGCCAAAGGATGCTGAGGTTCGCAATTCTACCAAGGGGAAGCTCATTCCAACAAACAAATTGTTGGAAACTTTGGAGGTGGATTGGTTCGATGATGGTGTGCTTGGTGCTGGTGTAGTGCAGTGCAAGTGCAGTGCTCAGTGCAAACACGGTCCAATGTTGGAACAGTGGTGTGGAAAAACTCCCGTTTCCCTACAGCAAAAGGCAACAAATGTACCCTAACATAGCAATGGAATATCCATTTTCAATAGGAAAATCATCTTCAATCCGGGTCCATTTTCCAGCCAGCCATGTTAGTTTACCAGAGGGTAACATCTTCATTCAGCAATCGCCACGTTAGTTTTCAGCGGGTTTTTTGGGATTCCAACAGTTGAACGATGCGCCAGGTGATGATAGACCAGTCGAATCGACAAGGAGACTGGGAGATTGGATCGATTTCAGGTGGTGTTGAAACTTCAATCATTTTTTCTTTAATTTTAAACCTTACCCTCCCTGAAACTAACATGGCACCTGAAAATGGATGGTTGGAATACTAGGTTCCTTTTGGGATGGCCTATTTTCAGGTGCTATGTTACAGGGAGTGTACCTATTGGAAATGATTCCCAATTTGACGACTGCGCATATGTTTTTCAAATGGGTTGGTTCAACCAAACAACCACCAACCAGTTATTTTCTTGGCCAATCGTTGGAGAAATCGTTCCTCAAAAACCCATAGCTTAGCCCCTTTGAGTTGAGTCTAGTGGGGTTTGGGAGATGTAAGTCACCAATAGCCCTGGAATTTCCAACTGTCCAGCATTTTTTATGATGATGTTATTATGTTGCTTTATGAGAAACTCACCCATTTTTAAGGTAAGAAGATTATCATCATCCAAAAAGAAACCCAGCCATGTTGTCAAAATGGTGGTGGAGTGGTGCGACTTTCAAACTTTCATTTTGGACGGTTTTTTGGGTGAACATTCAGCCGTTCGTTTTCGGGGATGTTTTCACCCAACTACTAAATGTATCACCCAACTTGCTAACTTTGAAGATGCCACCAATTATCTTACATAACCCCAGATGTCTTGCCTTTGTTGGTTTTTTGGTTGGTGAAGTTGGGCATAACTTGTACGCCCCAAAAATTCCGCAAAAAAACCGTTCAACACGGGGAATCCGTCACTAATCCGTCAAGATTCAGGGTAGGTAGCGAATGGCTGGTTGGTTGGAAATCGGTGGGTCATAAAACCTCCAGACCTGCTTGGATTCGTTCAGGAAAGGTGACTTTTTCTACGGATGAAAATCACCATGAAAAACTCACCACCATTTGGCCATGAGAGGCCTGGACCCCAAAATGAAATGCCCATTCTGCCACCAGTTCTTTCAAGACGCTTTCTGTCCCAATAGGAGAGATATTTTTTGGGGGTTAATCCTAGTTTACCTAAACAGATGGTTGTTGGAGTTGACGTTGGTATAAATGTCGCAATTCTTCGTAAAGTGGTTGCTTCTTGTACCCCCTAAAGACTAAAATATCCTTTCTGAAAATCGACCCAAACGGCCCCCAAAAAGGTCAAGTATCGTCCCCCAACTACCCTTATTCAGGAGCGAGCTGGTAGTCTTACCAAGGTGTATAGGCTGCTTACACGACTTCCTCAGTTTCTGGGTTTTGGAATTTTCACCCCGAAAATTGGGGAAGATTCCCACCAACCAGGTTGTCTTTTGAAGCAACTGATGAATTCTTTCGATTGTCAATCTTTGAGCAGATCGAAAATAAGGTGGTACTTTTTAACAGAAATCACGTCAGAAAAAATGGACGCATTTTTTCTGAAAGTTGGAAGAAATCTTGAATTTTGTTTGTGAACAAAACCATCTAATGGAGTTTATGACCTTTTTTTTTCAACACTCAGATTCACGTCAGTTGAATTTTCGCAATGGAAAATGGCGGGTGATGTTTTCTTGTTCGAAAGCAAACGTTTCGGCCACGGGGGTAAGTTGGAAAATGTCAACTGGGACCAAATCAACACAGTAAAATGTGGTTGGCCCGTTATTTCGGTGGTTGCCCCAGGAAATTCGAGGCTGTTTCTCCTACCAAGGAGGGAGTGGGGGAGGGGAGGAAAGTGTGGTGAGTTTTGAAGGTTTTTTTGGGGGTTGTCAGAGGTGGACTTGTTTTCCTGATTTTTTTCTTCCCTTGATTTTTTTCCAAAGCAAGAATCATAGCAGTGGGTGCTGGAGATCGTGACGAAGATTCATGAGCAAGATATGGTAGTTTTATCATGTTCCATGTTAATTTGTTCATTGAGTTTCGCACTAGGCAGGTTACATCTAGATGGTGGCAACTCAAATATTTTTTTGAATGTTCACCCCGATCCCTTGAAGGAAAAGATGAACCCAATTTTTGACGACTGAACCCATATTTTTCGCATGGGTTCAAACTTCCAACCACCACCAAGTTACATATTTGGAGAATTGGGATGTCCGGCAGACTCACGGCTGGATACCCCAAAACGGCTGGCAATTGGAAAAAGGTAAGTCCCGGTTAAAAACATGCCGAATTTTTTGGGATATCTCTGTTAGTTTTCTGGGGTGAAACTTCAAAAAAAGGTTGCCACTCGTGCATTTTTTGTTGGTTCAATCTATGCTAATTTTTCGGTGTAAATTTGCACCCTAACATTTGGTGGTGAGCAGCTCACGAAAAGATCGGCTGTTCGAAGGTGGACCCGCCGCATTTTTGGGTGGAAACCACTACCATTTTAAAACGCCCAGGTCGGTGTTGACAACCCCATGGTTTCATCCTACACTTCGGGGAAATTAACATAATTGACTGGAAAATGAAACCTTTGGAGTGAGATTATCTATTTCCTATTGAAAATTAACATGTGCCCTGAAAATTCAAAAAAGGACATGAATTATCATCTTCCAACCATCATTTTTCAGGGGAAAACTGTTAGTTTTAGGGGTGGTATTTCCTATTGAAAATGGTGATATTCGCTATCTTGCTTTACTGCAAGTCACCACCCAGCCCCATTTTTCTACACTTCCACGAACTCGCTGAGCCAATGGCTAAGCTTTGAAAACTTTCAGGGATTCAAAATATTTAGTAGTGAAAAATATGGAAAAATCCTTCGAATTTGAAGGGCTGCGAAAAAAAATATTGCTAAAATTTTTCAGCCGGCGTCGACCTCCCCCAAACAGGGTTTCGTCCATCCGGCAGGTCGTGAAGACAGTAGAGGACACCCCATGTAAAGAAATCAAAAAGACATGCATAGCAAAACATCTAGCAGGCCGGTGTTAAATCATCCATTTTGATATGGTTTTCCATTATAAACCATCCATTTTGGGGTACCTATATTTTCTGGAAACACCCAACTAATCCGCTCATCATGACGAAGACAAGGTTTCAAGAAATGCAAACGTGCAAGGACATGTAATGGCAAGGAAATGCAAAAACATATTTAATGCAAGATGACACAGCCAAGGCATCCAACCAAAAAACACCATTTGGGTGATCAATGCAAGGAAAATGAAAGCACACATATTGCAAAATCATGCTGCCAAGACATCCACGAAGAGACACAACGTGCAAATGGAAGAACTTGGGAGATAAGTGAAGAGAGGGGTTCTGCAGCAGAGCCAATGGGAAATAGATCAAGCGAGTCGGCGTCCGGCACATATGCAATCGACATGTGGGCAGACCCAATGGAGAATGATCTGGCGATCAGGCATCCAGCATTCCGCAATCGTTTGGGACAGAGATGATAAGTAAATGAACCCGAAAAAACCTTTGGGCAAAAATGAATGATCCGGCTAAGCCCATCAGGCATTCCACCCACAACCATCTTACAAACCGGCGGTTTGTAAGTGAAATGACATGTTCCATATATTTTTCCTAATTTCCCCCATTTGTTCACAGAAAGAATTCGGTTCTCTGGAAGGAGATCCATACCCTTGTCATCCCTTGTTGGCTCACGAATTCCCAAGATCCGATGCTTGGCTTCGTTTTGGAACGGAAGGGTTGGAGTGGGGGGAAAAGGGGTGAAGTTGGCTTTCGTTTGGTTGGTTTGGTTAGTTGAAGTTTGTTTGGTTTGGTTAGTTGAAGTTTGTTTGGTTTGGTTAGTTGAAGTCTGTTTGGTTTGGTTAGTTGAAGTTTGTTTGGTTTGGTTAGTTGAAGTTGTTTGGTTTGGTTAG